>JALPQI010020459.1:0-20538 GCA_025490895.1 Thaumatotibia leucotreta | reverse complement strand
AATCCACCGTATACCTACTTAGTGATTTAAGAGGCGATGGAAGTGCCACTCGTAAATAATAGTGCTTATTTCAAATAACCAAGATTTAAAAATATAAAAAAAAACTGAACTGTGAGTCGGACTTGCGCACGAATGGTTCCGTGCCATTATCTTTAAAAACCGGCCAAGAGCATGTCGGGCCACGCTCAGTGTAGGGCTTAATGCCTACTTTATTTTGGCCAGACTTGGCGACCTGTCATTATTCGTAAGTGACAAAAAAGTTGTATAAAGACAACAAGGTAAATATAGTAGCGAAAGATATGAACCCGCCGAACTGTCCAGAAGTCCGCCCTATCGAAAGATATTGGGCTCTTATGAAGAGATATCTTCAAAAAAATACAAAGGCTGCAACTTCCCTTGCTGACTTTAAAAGAAAGTGGAACAAGGCGTCTGATATACAACCACGACAGTCGTCCAAAACCTGATGCGGAATATTAAAAGAAAAGTCAGACTGCAGGCGAAGTAGGGGCGTTGGACATGTTTATTTAGAAGATGATAGTTTTTTTAGATTTGTGGTTTTTATTTACTTTTGTTATTTTTCAAAAACGCAATTAAGTTAAACAGATATTTGACCCTCTAAGGCGGATGAATTACGGGCTCCCAGTAGGGAAATGTCCTCCCGCACCAGTGTAGATAAGGAGGGATTTACACTGGTTCAAAGGAAGAGCAAGGTGCGCAGGGCGCCTCGCAAGACTTTGGGTGGCATCGCCGAACCAGTTAATTCTGGTTTTCGGGTCGCAACTCCGTGTAAGGCGCTCTACATATCTCGCCTGCATTACTCCGCCGTGGCTGATGACGTGGCGGAGTACGTCCACCGGAAGACTGGCCTCCCGCTGAGGGTGCGGCAGCTGCGGTCGTGCCACTACGTGCACTTCAGCTCGTTTGTGGTGCGCGTGCCGCGGCCGCTCCAAGACACTATCGCGAGTCCGGACTTCTGGCCGAAGGGCGTCGTGTTTCGGCGGTTTCGGGGCAACCTGCCGAACCCTACGATGCCGGCTCAGACGACGCAACGGAGCCACGCAGTTGTGTCGCCTAAATCTAATTAATGTGTTTTTTTATTTCTATATTCTATTTTGTATTTGTATTTTTTTAGTTTCATGACGCATTGGTGTTCTACTGTAATGTCATGTAAACTTTCGTTTTAATAAATAATAAATTGACTTATTAGTTGTTTACTTTCTTTTAGATACGGTCCTTAGTATCGAAATGACCACAATACCAACTTGACTAGAATATTTATATAGATAGGTTAGGTTCGGTTCGTTAGGTATCTTCAAATGACCGAAGGCCAAACTGCACAATAAAGGAGTAAGGCTCCGTTGATAACGCTTTAAAGTTAAGATTAAACGGAAAAACCGGCCAAGTGCGAGTCGGACTCGCGCGCGAAGGGTTCCGTACCATTATCAATTTATTATTTAAAAAAATACAGTTAAATCAACCTACCTCAAAAACTATAGGAGATAATCTAATCAAATCAAAAATCGTTAATAGAGTTTATTATTGTGCATAACATATATATTTTTTTTGAATTTTATATCATTAGTTTAAAAAATAGAGGGGGGGGGGCACATTTTTCAGACTTTGGGAGCCGATATCTCGATAACGATTTGCTTAAATAAAAATGACATTTATAAACCTTGATATCATTTTCAAAGACCTTTCTATGAATACCCCACACGCTTATATACAACTAATTTTTTTTTCTATCCCTCAGTTACATGTATGGAGGGCCCCCACCCCAATGGTTTTTTTTTACAATTTAGTATCATAATCCTGTAGCGGTTTATGCAACAACACATATCCTTACCAAATTTCGTTACTGTAGCATTTGTAGTTTCCGAGTAAATCGGCTGTAACAGACGGATAGACGGACAGACGGACATGACGAATCTATAAAGGTTCCGTTTTGCCATTCTGGCTACGGAACCCTAAAAAGAAATGTGGACAATCTAATAAATTTCATAATATGTAATTTTAAAGTATTGTGGTCATTTTGATACTGTGGTCATTTTTAATTCGTCATTTTGTGTAGTTTGGCACATTGCGCGTAGTAGCGTAGTAGATAGGAGAGGCCTACGTCCAGCAGTGGACTGTCATAGGCTGATGATGATGTAAAGGTTTTATTTAAGTCGCAAACATTTTGGACATAATTCACTAACAATTGGACTGAAGAGTTTATGGAATGTATTTCGTGGTTGTCTATTGTTTGCCCGACAGTTATTTAACATAATATTTATATGCCCGAATCTAACTTGCCCGAATTTCATGTACCCGAATGATTTGTTTACCATAAAAATTATATGACATACTGCTTGTTTACCCGAATATTACCTTCCATAATCATACAATGCCATCCTATTTCTTTTCCATATTATTAAGTGCAATAATATGGTTTAATAGAATATTCATATGCCAGAAGCAATTATTGCCATATTAATTGCTGGCCATATTATTAAGTGCAATAATATTATTTAATGGAATATTCAAACGCCATCAGTAATTATCAGTTTTTTTTTCAAATAGGTACTAGCTATATTATTAAAAGTTACAAGCGTTTGAAAAAACGGGCTTCTGGGAACCGGTCGACGAAGCCCCGCTGCGCGGGGCTTCGTCGACCGCTGCGCGGGGCTTCTATTTCTGCTCTAAGGAATGAAAGGTACCTAACGAACCTATCCAGGTTAGGGTGGGGGAACTACAATATGTTCTTTTTTAATGCGGGGGCTTCGCCCCCCGAGCCCCCCTTGTGGGGAGCTCCGCCCCCCCCCCGTCCCCCCTTTTTAGGTTTTACAAAAATGAGGATGCGTAAACAATGAATAAAAAATTCTTAAGTATTTTTTAGTCAACGCTTTTTAACTCCGCCCTACCCTAGAAACCTAACCAATCCAAGTTGGTTTTGCCCTGGTTTATTACTTGAACATATTTTTAAACCATTAACCTAGCACTGTGTATGCACAAAATTAAGTAGGCTAAACGAGTAGGATGCCATTTAACATTATGACAAATATTCTCGGCCAAAAAATTTAGGACGACGTTATGCGACACCACAGGCACCCAGAATACTAACCTAACCTACTTTTTAATAGCAGTTTCACTTTGTGGAGGGTCATTTGGATGACAAGTTATGTTATGGCATGTAATATTTACGGATTTCGATGATGTTGACAAAAAACATTATGGAAATTGTCTTTTCTAGTAGCTAATTTGGATGACAAACGATGTTGTGGCATGTGATAATTACGAATTTCGATGATTCTGACAAATGACATTATGAAAATTGACTTTATGGGAAACAAAGGATCTGGCAAATGATTAATATAGTAAACAATAAGTATGGCATAAGATGTTATGAGAAACAATATTATGTGTGTTGAATAGGATGGCAAATAAAATTATGGCAAATGAAATTCTGGCAAATGGGGGTATCCCGTATTTCGTTTCTAAAAATACGAACGACATCATTTCGAGGGTGGAGTGCTCAAACCCGATAAGTCGAGACATTTTTACATTGAAATAACAACCTAACGTCAGTGTCATATATTGTTCATATTTTAAAAACCAGCTTTCTCTACTTACTGGGTTTGACCCCCCAGTCCTCGATTTGTGTAATCCTGTCCAAAATCGCTAAGTGTCTTGAGTTTGTGATAGTTGAACCCAGTTCTTCTCTTCCAAGTGCTGCTGACATATGCGACATTTCGGAGGCAAATAAAAGTTATGCCCAAGTAATATTTTGGCCTTCTCGGTGTCCGGAACTTCCAATAAATTTATATTTTCACAGCCACTAATGACACATTTCGTTGGGTCATCGTAAGCACGCCGCAGTATTCCATAGAACTCGGACATTTTCTGTTAGTATTCCTATTAAGACAACTTGGTTAAACTCGACCTTAGGTCAGTGTCACTTGGTTGGAAAAAGGTTTTACTGAATAGTTTTTATCTTTAATTTCAGTCGATATATTTCTCCAGTTGTCCCGTTAGGAATATATTTTTTACAAAATATCTAACTGATCAACCAATTGGTTCGATAGGAATAGGTGGCTACATGGAGTTCCGTTTTTTAGTAATGTAATGTATTCAGATATTACATTTATTTTACAATGACATTGCAATGTCAGTATGACAAGTGTCTTATATTAATTATTACTTATAAAGGTCATAGACGATTATTAATAAAAGGTTGCATCCACAGCGACTGTAAGTTCTTATTAGATCCATACTTGGATCTAATGAGAATGAAGTTTCTCAGTAAATCTATAGTTTTTAAATCTTTTTAGTTAACGGATCTAGCGAGAAAAGTACTATTCGGTAGATCCACAAGTTTGAAAATTGGATCAAATGAGAAAAAAATATCTCAGTAGATACATGATGGACCTAGTCATTGGATCTACAGAGAATGATCGTTTTTGTACAACTGGTTGATCGGTTCAGTTGATCGGAGTGGAAGAACAGGTTCAGATAGTTCACATCAATCGCAACCGAATTCTAATTAAATGACAGAACCTGACAGATGCGTCAATCAAGGCTTGGTACTTCAGTGAATTAGTGGCCAGTAGGTATGTAATATGATAAATTGATAATAAACCAAGAAGTTTCAAATCTTATCAGGCATAAGGCTTAAGAACAGTTGTGCCGTTGGGAATTAAAAGTTGTGCAGATGGGAAGGATTTAGAAAAAATATTCCGTACGGCACAACCAGTTCTAGTGGGTACATCAGGAAAGCTTGGGTAAAAAAATACCACATTTTAACCCCCTATAGATACACCCCCCCTACCCAAAATTTCCTATCACCCCCCTTCTTTTTTTTATTGTTTTTAAGAAAATACATTAATTTCATACAAGTGACGCTGTCGACGAATCGTCGTGCAAGTCAACTCCGGACGAATATGCGGAGAAAATCCGTCCTGTGGTGCGTCATCGCCGCGTGCGAACAGAGTTGTACCATAAATTATAATGACCATCTCTTACTATTCATAATTAAAAAGAAAACAGTTTTTAGCTACTAATATTATTTATATTCACGTTTTACAACTACATTTATTGTTGATAAACTTATTTAACAGCTTAACTAAAAAAACACGTTCTACTTAACTTAAAAAAAAAGATTTAGATTACTTATGATAATAATGTTGGGTAATTAACTATGCTGTTAATCGAATAAAAGTCATATTTGTTAAGAAGTGGTCTATAGTTATTTGATTGCTTTCAAGTTTTTCTAAGACCGATTTGTACTTTACATCGAACACTACGTCGTGGCGTCTTCGGTTTCTAGTAGGTCGTTTGTAAAGACTTCTGGTAATTTTTCTTTCTGCAAAGTTGGCTTCTTTTCGCAATTTGTGAATAAAGCAGTACAAATTTAACTTTTTGGTGATTTTGGTTTTCAGCCTACGATGCCAACCCTCGATCGCGTTAGTGGTGCGGTGTCGCTGATTTGCGCAGCTAATAGCCTTTGGGCTGAGTTTTGGAGACCACGTCTTCTCGAAGTGCTTTTTAAATTCGATCATTTGAGTCATGTTTGTTGACGCCGACTCCGATATTTGAAACCAAGCCTCCGGAATGCGATTTGCCGGCAGCAACGGAAAAATGGAGCAGTTTTCGAACAGCTGTTCTTTCAGAGCCCGTAGAATTTGCTCCCAGTCTAATGGCGTTATTATGGACTGCGTCATTAAAGTGGTTAAAACAGCTAAAAGCAGCATCGGGATACACTGTACGGAAAGCATTTACTTGCGCTAGTTCCCAGTCGCACTTGAAATGTTCAATCTCGACACCTAACTGTGTATTTCGTGTAGCTCCTTTGGTTTCTGTTTGCCATAAGCGCATACGCTACAGGCACAACATTTGTCGAATGCTCATTAGAATCGATATCTAAATGAATGGCATATAATTGTGAATATGGCTTAGGCACAATTGAAAAAGTTGCATCACCAAAGTAGGCGCCCGACTCATGTGATAACATAAATAACCAGGCCTCTTGTGTGGTAAATACCAAGACTTCGTTATTACCATCATCATCGCTGACAAGAAAGCCTTCGGATAATGCATTCGGTATGATTACATCTTTAGTATTTCTGAAAACCGTTTTTTTTCGCATTCAAGTGACCCTTAATGGCCCTGTAAATCGTGTCCCTTTTTGTCGCAAACGTTGGTGCATAAGCTGGATGTATTTGTGAAATATTATCTTCAAATATTTGCTGGATTGGCCCTAACTGCTCACAAGCTTCTTTCTTTATTTTATTCATGGTTAGAAACACTTCATTTGCATTTTTGTCTTGTTCACAAACGTGGGGTGACTGCCGTAAAATGTGGTTGTTTGAATCCGTAGTCAATGATGCGGTGCACATGTCCCTCTTTACGCATTGCCATAAGAGGCTACCGTTTACGATTGCACGTTTACTTCGTCGATTATATCTATAGCCATCGAGAAGCAAAGTGGGATTACCCTTCTGTTTTTTTTCAATAATAGGAATATTATCAATTTTTTGCACAATCCCATACAAAAACCCAGCCCATCGAAACTCCATACTATGGTAAATTATGAAAGCATTTGGTACCAACATTGAGAGATAAAAATAATCTTATAGAATGAAAATGCCTACTGTTGCATTTTGTTAGCACATAATCATACCGGCCTTCAAACTTAGACGTATTATACTTTTATTTATCTTACCACCTAAATAGGTAGAATGTCAGTGTCAGAAACGTACCGTCATAATTATTTATTATGAAAGCAGATCCCGGGTTCATGTTTTTATTGTGTTTTAGACAAAATATTTAAATATTTGGTCTAAATGGGGGGCAAATAAATAAGGAAATGTGAAGTGTGTGGTGTTCAGCGTGAATTAAAACGAGCTTCTGGCGTATTTTTTGCAACATTTCCTCTTGATCCAGGCAGGTCAGTATCAAATTATTTTATATTAGTAGTTAATTATTTTTTCATTTCATTAATGAATATATAATTAGTAACTGCAAACGATAACAGTTACTATGTAAATAAGAAATATATTCAATGGCAAACGTTTAAATAAGGCAAGCTAATGCACAAATAGAGTGCAAAAAAATGTATCGATAATCGCTTTATTTCAGATGTATATTATCGAAGAAGAGGATCGGACGGAGAACGAATACTGAGAAGAGTATCCCCATTTAATTCCTGAAAACGATTTTGAGAAGCAATTCGAAATAGATTTAACAGGTATTGAAAATCAACCCATTGTACATTTAAGTGGTTACATTGCTTATAGACTCCTGAAAAACAAAAACTGTAATATTTGTTCGAGTTCACTCAAACTGAAAGATGACGCTGGATTGGAGCATCCAATATCTAAATATATCAGCCTAAGGGAATGGTGGCCAGATCATAGATCTTTGACGTACCTATCACCTCATCTGTGTCATGCTGTTGCGGAAGCTAAGGCATAGGTATTTTGAAAAAAATGCCCACGCCTTACATCATGCAGATAATGTCGGGCATTAGCCCGAGCCGAGTAGAGTTAATATTTACTGCAAAATGTGTGCTAAATTAATATTTAGCACACATTTTGCAGTAAATATTAACTCTACCTGGTAGCAGAGTTAGGCAAAAAGTAATATGATTACCTCCTTCAGATTACTTTTGTATGTGTACTTTGTAATACAGAAGTAATCATATTACTTTTTGCCCAACTCAGCCTGGTGGGCATGCAAAGAACATGAAAATACAATGAAAAAAGAGTTGTTTTGGCTTTTGGCAAAAAAAAATGATCCACAGACAGTGCCAAATATTAACTACAGACAGACATAATTAAAACGGAACGAAATTTCTTCAAATGCTTTAAAATTAGCTCAATTGCTAAGTGCTGCAAAATGATATACTCGTACCTACTTATGTTGTTTGTCTTTGGATAAATTTTATTCGTTCTAACGATTCATTGGCTTTGGACATGTTTTTGAACTGCTGTATGCCGGAGTTTTAGCTCGGAAACTTAACTCCTCGCCACTTCATAGTATAATATTTACGATTGGGCCCATAACCTACTAAGAAAATGAAATAAAAATATCTATACAATTAAAATATTTTTGTGTTATAGCCTTATTTTATTTTACCCTTTCATTATTCTATGGAAATTTAAATTCAGTATTACGGTAGGTACAGCAAAATTATTGCACTTTTAGCGATATCGATAAACAGTAAGTGTAGTGAGTGTCGAGCTCTAGTGTTGCTTTAAAAGTTGGTAGTATTGACATAATTATATGTTGTGTACGTTTTGGCACAAAGTACGTTCATAATTCGGTTTTAGGCTTGTTCGAGAGTGCCGTCTTTTAAAACGTAGTGATTTTATTCTCTTTGCAGAAACCAAGTAAAATGATAGTGACAGCATCAATGGAATTCGATGTGTCATGTTTTAATATTCTTAAGTGCCAGTACTGACAGATGATAAGGAACGAGTTATTACTACAGATTATTAAAATGGAAGACAAATCTAGATTTTCTTTCTGAGGCATAAATTATGACCCCACGACAGTCTATGAATGACGGCCCAGTATCAACAATAGTACATTGTGTATCAAGGGCGGTAAATAAAGGATTACGAACAAGAGTCTGTTATAAGCCCCACACCGCAGGCGGAGGGCTTTAACCCTTTAATTCGCCATGTCGTTAAAAAACTACACCCATGTTTACAAAAATCCACTCTGCCTGCTTTTGGCTATAATGCGAACCTACTTACACTACTTAACTTGCCGTGTTTTTGAGAACTCAAAAACGGTGGGATCAATTTTCCCGCGCACGAAATGTGACAGTTTGCGGCAAAATGGCGCCGAATCGACGTGCACCGGCGAAAGGCTCAGTAAGTAAAAAATCATTTAAAATATTTATCTATAAGTTTTGTAGTGTTTTTTAAAAGAATCATGTTTTTCAATAACTAGATTATATGTTGTGCTATTCACCATTGCAATATATACTAACAGTGACTCGTAATAACATTGCAAATATGAATGTAGTTTTTTAACTACATTGCGAAGTAATGAACAAGTAATCTGCTTGGCCTTATGTTGTTTTTTACTAACATTGCGCATTTCACTGACATATTTATTTTATGTGTGGTTTTAATGTTTTTTACTAACTAATCTAGTTTTTTAAATATTTTGGATTGGATAACTTATTTTTTTCTGGAGTTTTTTTTCTGAACTTAAACCTGGGTCCTTGGTTTGGTTTTGTTGCATGTTTTGTTCTGTTTGCTTGCTTCAGGGCATTAAATGGGAACGCATTTCTAAGATAATGGCTCTTATTCCACCTGAAAATGCAGACTCTTCTGACGGTAGTAGCACTTCTGACGAAGAACCTGATAACGCCCAAACATCCAAACAAAAAAGCCTAAAAGAAAATTTCGATTACAGCTGATCCACTATCTATACCCTCACCTCACCTATGCAAAATTATAACATTTCCGATACTTCAGATGACAAAACTGAAAAAGCTATAAATAAGCAGTCCTTAACAAACAAACTTAATAACTTGATTCCCGATGTCGAAAAGGTTCCCGTTACCCCTATAATGACAAAGATATTTGACAACTCGTTTCCTGAATCCCCATTACCTATCTTGAATAATCTTATCAGCCGTGTTATCGCCACAAACACCTCCTTCAGCAGACCCCGAAAATACGATCGAAACGTTCAGCTATTACAGAAGCAATGCCAATAGTTCCCGCTAAGCGGAAGAAATATGAACCAAAACCACTGTCTTTCAACTGGAAGCAAACTCAGTTTCAACACAGAGCGGAAGTAGAGCCTATGTCGATTTCAACACCTTTTGATGGGCATACAAAATCTCCTTGCGAAATTTCTTCTGTTTCTTTTCCGAAGATATTATTCAAATAATTACCGACGAAACAAACCTCTATTCTGTGCAGACCAGTAACACGTCTAAGTGTATCAATGTAACCACCGACGATATTCGTGACTTTCTGGCTATAACTCTTTTGATGGGTGTGGTGTCGATGCCATCGTACAGAGATTACTGGTCTAAGGATTATAGATATGCACCGATTGCTGATGTAATGTCTCTGAAAAAGTACGAGAGCATAAGAAGAAATCTGCATTTCGTTAATAATGATGACATGAATCAAGATCGATACTTCAAAATACGCCCACTGATGGAGAAAGTTCGTCAAAATTGTTTAAGGATTGAAGAGGATTGCTACAGTATTGACGAAATGATGATTCCTTATTCCTTTTTTGAAATGATTTTTCCCATAAGGGCACAAGAGCGGGTAGTATACGGCAATATATGCCCAAGAAGCCCAAAAAATGCGGATTTAAATTCTTCGTGCGTGCTGGTGTATCTGGAATCGTTTACGATTTTCTGCCCTGTGGCGGTGATGATACCTTTCGCTATATTTCGTTTTCGGATCACGAGGGCAGTCAAGGTCTCGGAGCAAAAGCGGTGTTGGCTCTTTGCAAAACAATCACCAAGAAGGCGTCGGTTGTCTATTTTGACAACTTCTTCACCTCGCTAGAGCTGATTCGGTACCTTCGCCAAGATTTAGGAATATTTAGCCTTGGTACAGTACGAAACAACAGGTTACGTGGATGTCAAGACAAATTTCCAACAGACAAACGGCTTTCTAAGTTGAAAAGAGGATCGAGCAAACAAGTTGTCTGTAACAAAAATCAGTTAGCTGTTGTCAAATGGAAAGACAACAAGGTAGTCCACACTGGCGTTATTCCAAAGAAGCCAAAGCGAAGGTAAATGTTGACTGTCCCCAAATCGTCAAACAATATAATATGAATATGGGCGGTGTAGACCTAGCCGACATGCTCGTGGCTTTATACCGATCGAATATGAAGATAAGGCGGTGGTATATGGCCATATTTTCACAAATTCTGTACATTTGCGTTAATAACGCATGGTTGTTACACCGAAGAGGATTGAATGCTGTCACAAATGCTATGCCCCTAAAAAAGTTCAGAACGCAAATTGCATCTGAACTTTTAAAACAGAATCGAACGAAGAAAGTCAAAAGCATTCAGCACGATAAAACCATAACCATTAAACCCCTGCAGCACCAATCCTTCAAGCGGCGTTCGTTTTGACAATTATGGCCTGTGATTACCTCGGCTCAAGGGAGGTGTAAGTACTGCAAGGGTGGATTTACTAAAATGCAGTGCGTTAAGTGTGAACTCCTATTTAAATATTTATAACACGGGTTACTCACGTAATTTAAGTCGATAATTGCTCGACATGTTTCGATCCATTTAGCGGATCCTCATCATCTGTGAACTCCTGCCAAAAAAAACTGTTTTTATGATTTTCATGTTCGTCATTAAATACTTTTTAATTTAATTGCCTTTTTTTCTGCCACTTTCCCGTGATCACTGACACTGACTCCGTGTAGCTACGCAAAAATAGTCTTAGGAGACCTTCCCTTGATTTTTAATTAAAGAAGATTGGCGTTTTCAGATTTTGGAAAAAGTATACAGGTTGTGAGAAAATGGTAATTTCTGACAAACTTTTTTTTTTATACCAATCGATCCCATGCCTGCCTATTCAGAATAAAAAGCTTGTATGGGACCAAAACAAAATTTCCGACTAGAAAAGCCAGAAATTGGAAATAACTTTGTCCTGTATTGACAATTTTATTCTCAAGCATGTCGTATCCACAGTCGTACATAGACGTCGCCGTAGGACTGAAACTAAACCAGGAAGGCAAATGGCTCTTAAATACTTCATTCGCAAGAAAAACAGCAAACAGTTGATTCCTGTTTGCAAAAAGCCTTTTTTAGGCATTCTGAATTTAAAAAAGGGCAGAGTAGAAGGTATAAGCGTCGTTATTTGACTGGATTAATGGCTTGCGAAAATCGCAGTAGAGACAAAAAATCTGCATACCGTTCACGCAAAGAAGCCGTTGAAAAGTATATTCAGACTTTGCAACCTCTAGAAATACACTACAGTCGGGACAAAATTCGGCAACGGCAATATTTGCATGCAGAGCTTAAGATAAAAAAAACTGTTAAAAAGGCTTTTTTGCAAACAGGGATCAACTGTTTGCTGATTTTCTTGCGATTGAAGTATTTAAGAGCCATTTGCCTTCAATCTTCGTTTATTTGCTGCAGTGGTTCAAAATTTGCTTTCGCGCTGTCTTTTACCTTCTGTAAACATAACAATACTTCATTTTTCGCACTATTAGTGGCACATTTATGGGTATGTTTATTGATAATTGGTAACCTTGTCTTTACCTAATTTTATAATTGCTCCACAAATTTTACGATTCGCACACCTCCAACTAGATATTTCACCTTTTGTGTTGTTTCGATGGAATGTGTACTTATAGCCTTCGCAAAGTAAAAGTTTACTATTTCAATCACTGTGTATAAAAATTAAATCAGACATTATTATATAAATAATAGTCTTCCAGTAAATTAGATTCTGGCTTACCGAAGAAATGCATAAGAAAATCAATCTACACCGTGTTTTTTTTATTCCGTTAAATTTAACAGATTGCTTGGTACGTTAATTGGAGCTACCTGGTATATTGCTTTTAATCGAATTCGAAGATATATATGTTTTTCGTTTTCATACATAATAAATGAAATGGTACCTAAGTGTGAGAGAACCTTAAGAATAAGATCTCAGGTGCCTGACGGCACATGTCAAAATAAGTTTCATTAGGATGTAATAAAGGTGGCAATACACTTGTTCAGTCATTAAACTTGTTTTTTAAATAACTCAATAACAGTACGATACTAGTTTCTTAGAGAAATTTATTATTTTTGACCTAAATAGCTTCCCTTTAATTTAACTGAAATCAATAAAAACACGGTGTATAACCATTATTTATGACATCGAAAGGTCACATGTTGTCATGTTTAAATTACTTTATTATTAATTGCCAGTACGGAAACTAACAATAAGAAATAGTTTGCATAGACATATTAATCTCTAAAAGATAAAGAGTATTCTATCTATCAATCTCAATAGATTGATAGATAGAATACTCTTTATCTTTCGTCGCCAATGCACATTGTGACAAACACAGAGGACCAAACAGGATAGTTTGAAATACATTGAAAAAGAAAATACTTTACCACTGTCAATATTCTTGACACTTATAATCAAATATAACTGATTGTGTTTCAGCAAATTGCAAAATGTCGGAAATAATTCCAGGAAACATTTACAACGTTGTAACAATACTGCGGACGCCAGAAATTGAAGGCGTGTGTATATTTCTGGCATGTCCCGGAAATGGCATGGGGGAAGTTCCTATAATATATTAAAGATCAACTTATTGTGTGAATTTAATTTCCTGATATCAAGCGGAACGAGTGTTTGTCGTCAACATTGCACAGCCGGTGAAGAGGAGTGGGCAATAGTTATAGGAGTCCCCCAACAACTGCACAGACCTTCTCAGGTTTTCACTGGACATAATAAATGGTGGTGTGGTGTCTCAAATGTTGTGCAATGTTCTATAAATTATTGTATTTTTCCAGGGCCAAAACAGCACTTTGCACTTTGATGGAGTAAAATGCATTAAATTATAAGTAATAGTTCGTTTTATTTTAATAATAATTTCAGTATGTCTCGCGTGTGGAGCTCGTTAAAAAACGGTCGGTAACAGGACCCTGCCGTAAAACGCCCCCCAGCAGAAGCCTATAGCTATATACCTATATACGGTGATCAATCATCCAACATCTGTGAACGGAAGTCTCCTAAGATCATCGCGTAGGTGATAGTTACTAGTTAGTAGAAAAAAAATAGAGAAAAAAGTGCCACACGTTTTGTTGGGCAGTGTGAAAATTGTATATTTAATTATGATGGTAATCTAACAAATTTGTTTGTTCATAATTTGAAATGCTTATAAAATCGACATTTTTTGGCTAAAAAATCTGGAAAAAATATATGCTTAGGTAGCAAATAGGTAGTAAATCATAATACATAAAAAAGTTGCAAAATATAGGGTCTAACCACGAAATAATAAATGTAGGCAGTCATTCTGACGTCAGAACGACTGCCCACTTAATTAAATTTATTTCTTTTTTAAAACTTAGGTAGCAGATATGTGAACATACGTAGTAAATAGTAGCAAATAGGTAGTAAATTATGATGGTACTCTAACAATTTTTTTTGTTCAGAATTAGAAATGCTTATAAAATCGTCATTTTTTGCCTAAAAAATCTGGAAAAAATATATGCTTAGGTAGCAAATAGGTAGTAAATCTTAGAACATAGAAAGTTGCAAAATATAGGGTCTAAACTACGAAATAATAAATTTGGGCAGTCATCCTGACGTCAGAATGACTGCCCACTTAATTAAATTTATTTCTTTTTTAAAACTTAGGTAGCAAATATGTGAACATAGGTAGTAAATAGTAGCAAATAGGTAGTCAATTATGATGGTACTCTAACACTGATCCGCTATTTTGGTCAGTCATTCTGACGCTCACGCACTTTTTTGGTCAACACATTTTGATATTTCTTGTGAATAATTTCGCCATTAGGATGTAAAAGTTATCTTAAAAGGTACATTTTGAAATTCTGAACGATATTCAACCGGGTTTATAGGCTTTAATTTCTCAAGATCAAAGGTCAAAAAATGCGTTTTTCGCCATTTTCAGCCAAATGGTAAGTTTTATTCAGAATATCATGTAAAATTAAACCCAGTCCCTTAATTTATACGCCATAGTAACCTTGAGAAAACATCTGTCCCCTGTTCAATTGTGTACGTGGTTAGGGTCTTATACCTGCTATAGATAATTGACAGATTTAAGTGCTGGAGTAGAAAAACTATCTTCTGACCTTTGTAGACATTACGTAGGATGCCCTGAAAATTTCGGGAATTTAATACTTAGGAACGTATATTTGACATGTGTTATACCTCTTTCTTACAAGCATAGTCTCATTATTCGAAAACACTGGCCACTTAGAAAAAAAAAACAATGTCCGATTTTCAATTGTTTTTTAAAGTCGTTGAGTCGCTGGTGAAAATGGAGCTGTCCCGCGAAAGTTTTAGAGCAATGATTTATTATGACTTTAAAAGTGGATTAACACAACAACAATGTGGAGACCGATTAACTATTGCTTTTAGTAGTGAAGCACCTTCAAAGACGACCATATACAGGTGGTATTCGGAATTCCAACGTGGCCGTGTGTCTCTTGCGGATGACGTACGTGAGGGTCGACCGAAAACGGCCGTTACCGATCAAAACATCGATGTTGTTCGCCAACTGATAAAGGAAGATAGGCATGTTACATATCGGGAGATTCAGGAGACTTTAGGCATTGGAATGAGTCAGGTACAAGTTATTTTACAACAAGAGTTGGGCGTGCGGAAGTTATTTTCCCGGTGGATTCCTCACTTGTTATCTGACGACCAGAAAACGGTACGTGTCAATTGGTGCCGCAAAACTTTAAAAAGATTTAATGGAGGAAGCTCAAATGCCGTTTTTAGTATTGTGTCAGGTGACGAATCATGGATTTACGCATATGAGCCTGAATCGAAAAACCAATCTCGAGTTTGGGTTTACGAAGACGAACCGAAGCCGACAAAAGTTGTTCGTTCTCGCAGCACGATCAAAAAAATGGTAGCCACGTTTGTCTCCGAATCGGGTCACGTGGCGACTATCGCTCTTGAAGATCGAAGAACTGTCAATGTCGATTGGTATATAGGCGTTTGTTTACCGATTGTTTTTGCTGAACTGCGAAAAACTAACCCTAACCGCCGTATTATACTACACCATGATAATGCCAGCCCTCACACCCCTCAGAAAACAGACGACTATCTGAAGGGCGAAAACGTCGAATTACTGGACCATCCTCCGTACAGCCCCGACCTAAGTCCCAACGATTTTTTTACTTTCCCGAAAATAAAGAATCGGTTGCGTGGTCAGCGTTTTCAGACCGCGGAAGAAGCAGTCGACGCTTATAAAATGGCCATTTTGTCAACCCCCACTTCAGACTTCTATTACTGTTTTAAAAACTGGTTTCAGAGAATGAAAAAGTGTATTAAACACAAAGGAGAATACTTTGAAAAACAATAAAAGTACTTTTATTTCATTAAAATGCGTACGTATTTTTTCCGATTCCCGAAACTTTCAGGGCAACCTAAGTAATGGGCGACAACGACAAACTAATTGTAATATCAAGTGAAAGAATCTTGTTGCAGGAAACAATAATTACAAAAAAAGAGTGCGTGAAGAATACGGATCAGTGCAATCAATTTATGAAGACAGCCTGAAATATCAGTCATAGCAGTCAAGACAGTAACATACTATCGCTATCTAGCCGATTTCTGGAATCGCGTAGTTTAAAAAATAGAGGGGGGGGGGACACATTTTTCAGACTTTGAGACCTGATATCTCGAAAACGATTTGCTTAAATAAAAATGTGATGTATAAACCTTCATGTCATTTTCAAAGACCTTTCTATTAATACCCCACACGCTTATGTACAACTAAAAAAAAAACAGTTACATGTATGGAGGGCCCCCACCCCAATGGTTTTTTTTACAATTTAGTATCACATTCCTGTAGCGGTTCATACAACACATATCCTTACCCGTTACTGTAGCATTTATAGTTTCCGAGTAAATTGGCTGTGACAGACGGACAGACGGACAGACGGACATGACGAATCTATAAGGGTTCCGTTTTTGCCATTTTGGCTACGGAACCCTAAAAAATGATTCTGGAAAAAGATAGGCTATATAAGATATGGTGTAATAACCCTAAAAATATGATGAAAAGACTAGACTATACAAAGTATAGAAATAAATGTAATAGGGCTATTACTAAGTGCAATAATGATTACGATAGGCAATGTATTTTTAACCGACTTCAAAAAGGAGGAGGTTTACAATTCGTCGAAATCTTTTTTTTTTTTTATGTATGTTCCCCGATTACTCGAAGACGCGTGAACCGATTTGGAAAATTCTTTTTTTGTATGAAAGGGTATACCTTCTAGTTGGTCCCATTGTCACCGAATTCAGATCTGATGATGGGATCCTGGAGAAATCGAGGGAACTCTTCAAATGTTGTAAGCACACATGGCATTTTTCATTTATTTTCGAAGACTAATCAAGTATTTGCGTCTAGTCATGAACGTCTTAAGTTGGTGATCTGATGATGGAAGGTACAACTCCTTAGCAATTAGGAGTTGGGGGATAATTCTTTAAATATACCATTTTTCGTGTATTTTGAAAGCTATTTGAGTATTTGCCTTTAGGTGATCATCCTTTCATGTTGGTGAGCTGATGATGGAAGGTACAACTCCTTAGAGATTAGGAGTTGGGGGATAATTCTTTAAATATAACATATGTCATGTATTTTGGAAACTATTTGAGTATTTGCCTTTAGGTGGTCATAGCCTCATGTTGGTGAGCTGATGATGGAAGGGACAACTCCTTAGAGATTAGGAGTTGGGGGATAATTCTTTAAATATAACATATGTCATGTATTTTGGAAGCTATTTGAGTATTTGCCTTTAGGTGGTCATAGCCTCATGTTGGTGAGCTGATGATGGAAGGTACAACTCCTTAGAGATTAGGAGTTGGGGGATAATTCTTTAAATGTAACATATGTCATGAATTTTGGAAGCTATTTGAGTATTTGCCTTTAGGTGGTCATAGCCTCATGTTGGTGAGCTGATGATGAAAGGTAAAACTCCTTAACGATTAGGAGTTGGAGGATAATTCTTTGTTTGGAGGATAATATAACAACTGTCATACATTTTCGAGATCTATTCAAGTGTTTGCTTAGTAGTTATGATTATGACATGTTGGTAAGCGGTTAGTGATTCTTTAAATAATATAGGCATGCTAAAGGCTGTTACCTATAATCTTTGAAATTATTCATACCCTGCTGATGATACAATGTATATCTCCTTGATAATTGGAATGGAATGGGAATGTTTGTTGTATTCATATAAGCTAGCCAGTTCAGGTATTCTGACCTACTACAGTGCAATACATTCTAATTATAAGTAGGTATTTAGAGCATACAAAATAACGACTTTATATAAAATACACAAGGTACTAAAAAGAATAAAATAAAATATTTTAAAATAAAAATTAAACCGCCTTCAAAAATTCGCCTGATCTAAAAAGTAAAAAATAATTTTAGTTCCTACTTCTTAGGATTTCCTACCCAAACCTTTAAATATTTTACCCTATTCATTTAAATAAAATATTATGGCTAGGTACCCT
Source organism: Thaumatotibia leucotreta (assembly GCA_025490895.1). NCBI lineage: Eukaryota > Metazoa > Arthropoda > Insecta > Lepidoptera > Tortricidae > Thaumatotibia > Thaumatotibia leucotreta. Next base: position 2,327 of record JALPQI010020459.1, on the reverse strand, counting down.
ACAGATTTCTTAGAAGTCGGTGCCAAGCCAAATATGTTCACTTCGCGAGTATAAGTATTTGATAGAGCTTTGTAACTTACTATCACTCCTGTTATGCTTTCAGCAAAATTACTGAGGCAAATCATACTGTTAATAAAAGCATAGTCGGAGTACGGGCAGTACAAAGCTCTATCTAATATATAACTATGAACGTACCTATTTGGCTTGGCACCGACTTCTAAGAAATCTGTAGGGTACCTAGCCATAATATTTTATTTCAATGAATAGGGTAAAATGTTTAAAGGTTTGGGTAGGAAATCCTAAGAAGTAGGAACTAAAATTATTTTTTACTTTTTAGATCAGGCGAATTTTTGAAGGCGGTTTAATTTTTATTTTAAAATATTTTATAGATTGTAACAAGAACATTAAAAAACTATGGGACAAAATTAATAGCTTACTAGGTAAAAACATTAAATCTATAGATAATAATATACTGGACAATATGAACGAGCATGGAACAACCAAAGATATATGTGATAAATTTGCAAGGAATTTCTCAAATGATATACAACAAATAAAACATGTTTGTACGGATAAGTGGTTGGATAGGGATACATATGCAAGCGGATCAGACGTGAGCATGAGGTGGCAGCCGGTAAACGCCAGATTTGTAAGGAAAGTCATCAACAATATGGACACAAAAAAATCACCTGGCAGTGACCTCGTGCCATGCGCTGATCTAAAGCTATTGGTAGATAAAGTGAGTCCGGTTATCGCTAACTTGATAAATTTATCCGTTAAAAAAAGTAATTTTCCAGATTAGCTAAAAGAAGCAATAATTCGTCCGATCCATAAAAAAGGAGACCGCAAAGTATTTTCTAACTATAGGCCCATAGCAATTCTGTCGAGCATAGATAAAATAGTTGAAAAATGTATCGTTAATCAAATTGGAAATTATCTTAATCACAATTCTACTCTAAATAAATGTCAGCACGGATTTCAAAAAGGTAAAGGCACTCATACATTATTATCTAAATTTACTGATCAAATAAATACACATTTAGAAAATAAGAAAATAGTTATCGCAATTTTCTATGATTATAAGAAAGCTTTCGATACGCTGGAAATGGAAACGCTTTTAAACGGTATGGACGAATGCGGCATTAGACACCCGCTCAACGCTTGGTTTCGTGACTACCTTCAATCAAGGACGTATCGAGTGAAGGTTGGGGATGTGCTCAGCGACGAGGTCGCGGTTAACTGCGGAGTTCCGCAAGGGTCGGGATGTGGTCCAGTGTGCTATTTGATGCACGTCAACAGCATAGGTGGAGTCATACGCCACAGGAGCATTCCATGAAAACATGTCGTAACCGACACTGTCTTTTTTATACTTTTGAGAAGTTAAATTAGTAAGCTGAGTTACGGCATAATAATAACATATCAAGGCTTTAAGATTGACAGTGTTTCCTAGCAGCTAGCATATTTTATTAGGGTAGCTACCATAGTGAGTCGTAAGCGACAAAAAGTAGATGTTTTCATGGAATGCTCCCACAGCACACCATACATGTTTGCTGATGATCTGTGCACCGTGTCTGCTGGCTCCGACCTGACCGAAATGTGTCGCTCCATCCAATTGGACATTGATGCAATAGTGCGATGGTCTCATGAAAATGGCATTTTACAGACAAAACCAATCTTCTTGTTATACATTCACCACATTTAAAAATACCTGATCACAATTTTAATCTAATTGCCCATAGTTATCAGTGCTTACATAATAAGTAATAACCTAGTCAATTGTCAATGTAGTATTATAGAAAAAGTAAACTGTGTAACATATTTAGGAGTTAAAATAGATAATAGTTTTTCTTGGTCTCAGCACATAGACTATATCTGTGATAAATTGAAAATATTACTGGCAAAATTTTACCATCTCAGTTACAGAGTTCCTAAAGGTACTCTAAAATGCCTATACTTCTCATTGGTAGATTCCATACTGGGGTATGCTCTTGATTGTTACGGCCTCACATTTAAAACTTACATTGATAAATTAGAATCTCTACAACTAAGATTTTTAAAACTACTAGTACCCAATAAAATTAAAAATAATTGTAAAAACGACTATAGAAAACTTTTTAAAATCTGTAAAATTCTCCCAGTTACTTTAAAACATAAATATATTTTGGCAATTAACAACCACGGCAATCAGGAGCATAGCCTATGTGGCACTACTCATGAGCATGGTACAAGATCTGTATCCTTGGGTAAATTTAATGTACCTAGAGTCAATAATTACTATGGAGATAGGACTTTAAAAAAACGCTTACCTTATATTCTAAATAGTATAC
>JALPQI010020458.1:0-26326 GCA_025490895.1 Thaumatotibia leucotreta | reverse complement strand
AAACAACTCTTTTATTTGTAAATGTCATTTGTTGTGTCAGCAACACTTTCTAAACCCTTTCTGATTCCGGTTTGATAGCAAGTAACCATTATAATGGCGGGACCAGATCCTGAATTCGATTGATTCATATTGCATTGTGTAGTTCTGAACTATTGTTTTGACACTACAATATGAATCGACAGAATTCGAAACCTGGTCCCGCCATTATAACGTTATAATGGCGGGACCAGACTGTTTTCAAATATACCTTCGAATTGGAAGAGATCCTTATGCCCTTGACATACGTTCCGAAATGTATAGATATTATTAAACGTGACTGTACTATTTTTTTTACAAAAGGTAGCAAATGAAGGGGTCCACGGAAAGAAAATGTCTAGTCAATTCAAATTACAGATGGGAAAACCACCTTACGTTTAACAGAATAAGGTGTGAATTTGTCCTGATTTTTTTAAGCATTGGACATGTATCGAGAGAATTCAGGACCTGGTCCCGCCATTATAATGGTTACGCTAATAACGTATGCGGAATGAAATCTGAACAAAGTTAAATGTCACATTAAATAAATAATAAAATTATTTTCTTAAGCATTCACGTCTCTTAATAACGATTTTAACAAGGATTCATGCAACAAAAACCGGCCAAGTGCGAGTCGGACTCGCGTGCGTAGGGTTTCGTACCATTAACATTAAAAAATACAGTTAAATCAACCTATCTCAAAAACTATAAGAGATAATTTAATCAAACCAATAATCGTTGATAGAGTTTATTAATATGCATAACATATTTTTTTAGAATTGTATACCACGTAGTTTAAAAAATAGAGGGGGAGGACACACATTTTTCAGACTTTGACAGCTGATATCTCGAAAACAGTTCGCTTAAATAAAAATGTGACATATAAACCTTATCATTTTTAAAGATCTTTCTATTGATACCTCACACGCTTATATACATCTAAAACAAAATTTCTATCCCTCAGTTACATGTATGGTGGGCCCCAACCCCAATTTTTTTTTACAATATAGTATCATAATTTTGTAGCGGTCCATACAATACATATCCTTACCAAATTTAATCACTGTAGCATTTATAGTTTCCGAGTACATCGGCTGTGACAGACGGACATGACGAATCTATAAGGATTCCGTTTTTGCCATTTTGGCTACGGAACCCTAATAAAAACTACTTAAATCCAAAGTGTATATTCAGTAAAATTTTGTGGTACTTTATCCATTGATGCCGAAAAACTTTTTAAACAAACATCCTTTGCTTTTTGTCACATTTTTGTCCATTGGTAATCTGACAATAATAGTTACTATGCTAAAAATGTTTAATTGAAGTTACCTAAATTCGTTCACTGTGACGTCAATTACTGCAAAAGCAGTGTTTTAAGCATTTTTTTACCAAACGACGAAGTTACATTTTCATAGTTGTTTATTTTTATTTATGGTATTGGTAGGCTTGCTCTTTGTTAAAGTTTCGTGATGCCCACGCTTTAAGGATTTTGTTTTTCAATTTTATTGTTGTATTTTGTAGGCCTTTTGCGCTCTCAGTTGGATTTTGTGATTTAGTCTAATTTCCTTTATTCCAGCTCTCTCAGAAAAGTGGCTGTAGCCAAAAAGAAGATTCTAAAAAGCCCACAAAGCTTTCCAAATACAATTTAAATTTAATATATGCTATATTTTTTTACATGTTAAAAATCTGTCAAATTTTCATTCCGCATAACGTATGCTTCGTTTTTTTAGCATTAGGAACAAGGTAAACTTATTTGACGCGACTTTTTAACGAAAATATAGAAATCCTTTCAAAATCGAATATTCGTAAGAACCTATTCTTACGAATATTCGAGCTAATCATCATCGTTTAAAGGTGGATTCAGACGAAACGAGCGAATGCTCATTCTATCCCCCACTCTACGAAATCAACGAATTTCGACGAATCACGTTTTGCATAACGCTAACGAACGAATTTCTTAGAGTGGGGGATAGAATGATCATTCGCTCGTTTGGTCTAAATCCACCTTGAAAAACGTGCGTAGCGTGCGGCTTCTATGTTTTATTTTGTTCATAGATCCTATCAATTAGTTTGGAAAGTCAACACTGTATTTTTTCAGAGGATGACGAGCGATACTCTGGGAACAAGAGCAGGTTTAAAGTAATGTCTCGGACCTTAGCAGAAGAAGATTCATTCGACCTGAGGCCTTTAAGAACAGGCGTTCGGAGCGGGTACGTACAGTCGGGGAATTTAAATTCCTACCCACCTAAGGATCAATATCGTATAGCAAACAGTCATCATAAGAGCTATCTACTAAGCACAACGATACTTTGACATATCAGACGCATTCGTTTGTGTTACTAGGCAACTGATATGAATAAGAACGTTGACATGGGGAACTGTAAAACGTCAAGGCACTGCTAAAATTGGATGACAGTAATCGAAAATCTAACAAAATATATTTCTATTGCTTTCAGTCTTGCTATATTCGAATGAATCGGGAACTCGGAATCAAAGTTAAAATTTTTGATTGTCGACGAATCCAGACACTGGTCTACTACCGCGAACTACGAAATTCGTAAATATCGATCATTTTTCTATGTCACTCTAACGAAGGCGTCATTAGAGAGTGAGAGACAAATTCTCGAAATTTGCGGATTTCAAAGTTCGCAGTAGGGCCGCTGGTGCCGATATATAGGCTGAAAGCAAAATGTTTCTGTCGATAAACTAACATAATTGACTAAAGTGATAATTCAATAAAAGCATAACGGACGTTCTTTATTCATAATAAGAACACTATTTTATCTCATTCAATCTTATTTAATCAATCACTTGACCAGGGTGTTTATTAAAAAAAATAAGTTTTCAACGCAACAAATTAACACAATAGTCATAAAAAATTCAATTAAAAACACGTGTATCCACCAAGATCGCGAATGACCACGCCACAAATGTAATCTTCCGGTTTGAGACCTGGAAAATGCTGTAGATGTCTAGTCAAGATTTAATTACTGACGGGCGAAGTGATGTCGCGCTGCTTTATGAGCCTCAGTCAATGCAATTTTTTTCGCAGGCCGCCTGTGATGAAAATCCATTGCATGTAGGCAATTCCTTATTGTTCTAGGGTGAACGTCAAACATTTCTGCAAACCGTCCTGTTGTCGAAGAGCCATCCAATAGTTATTTATTATACAAGGGGGCAAAGTTGTTGTTTAACTGTCTTGCCAATATTGAGACCTGAGCTAGCGAAAGATTCCAAAATTGAGCCACGAGCGTAGCGAGTGGTTCAAAAACTGGAATCTTGAGCATTGCGAAGGTCCCAAGGCACGAGAGTTGAACAAACTTTGCCGCCAAGTGTAATACAACTTTTTTCCCCTCACTATCGCGAGGAAATATGATTACAAATCTCATCCAAATGTAAATTAACTTAAAGAAACCATTTAAAACTCAATGTCGAAACGTATCGTAGAATAGAGTTACGTAAATATAGCCAATGGCTTACAAAGTCACCCATGAGTACGACCAATTTAACATGTGAGCTCCGATTGCGCATGTTTACTACGGTCATACAGATCCACTTATACTAGGGAGTAGGGGGCTATAGGAATTAGAGCAATGTCAAATTACTTTATTCACAAGAGTATAAAAAGCGTTTTTACCCGCTCGTATTAAACGATAAACGAGCGCTTTACGAGCTAGTGAGGGGAAAATTATATTGACGTCGCATTAATCGGCGTTGGTCTTCGGCTAATGCTAGCGGGCGATGGTTATTTTGCCTTTGATCAATAAGGTTTCTTGCAGCATTGTATCGCCGTACAATCAACAACACACCTGTGAACACAGGCAAAGTGCCAAAAATATGTAAACAGAACTTTATTGCTTGGACATAAAGGTGTGGATACATATTTCTGGCACTTTGTCTGTATTCACAGCTGTGTTGTCGATTGTACCCAACGGCGAGCAGTGTTCCTAATCACATTTAACCAACGTGTTATTTCATGAATTTCTACTCCTTCCTGGTGTAACTCTAACATTTGCGCTCACAATAATTTCGCTTTTGAAAATTATTTCACAATTTTCTCGACTGACACTGACGGCATCTGCCATGTGTTTAAGTAATTATTTATTAGAAAAGTAAATAACTTCGTAAAGAGGTTCTATGTGACGTGCAGTGACACTGACAAATAATGGGTATTGACACATCAATACTAAAATTAAAATTTCGACCTTAATAATAATAATAATAATAATAATAATAATTTATTTTTCAAGTAAATTACACTCATATGTAGTTAGTATGACTTAAGTTTAAGTGTTAGTAAAAACTAATGCTAGTTATAGGTTACTGGTGCATGCAACATATCACAGTGCACCAGATAAGGGGAATCAAGTCTATCCCCTATCATGCGTAGAATGTTGTTGGGACTGCCGCGGATCCGGCGCACCAGAGATGTGGCCCTTTTACGCATAGTGGCATAAAAACAGTCAACTCTCGCTTCGGCAAACATGCCTGATGCGCTACAGAAACGAGGCAGTCCCACCAACACCCGGAACGCATTGTTGAACTGAACCCGGAGGGCCCCGTAGGCCCGTTTCGTGTACTTCAGCCACAAACTGCAAGTATAAAGGGAGGTGCAGTAAGCTCTGAATAAGGTTATCTTCACCTCCCTCGAACAACGCCCGAACTTGCGGGCTAACATGTTGACTCTTATCGCTAGAGCCCTCCGTTCTCGTTCTATGTCAGTATCATCTTTGAGGTCCCACGTAACCCAATGGCCCAAATATTTAAAAGCATCAACCCTGTCCAGAGGCACGCCATTAAGGTTGATGCGTGGCACTTCCACCGTTCGGCTTCGTCCGACCTCAAAGATCAAATATTGGCTTTTAGACACATTATATTTAAGCCTGACTGTGACTCCTGACATAAGTTTCACACACTCGCAGTAGTTTCCTAATGCCACACACCGACGCACTCAGCAGAACCATGTCGTCGGCATAGCTGATATTGTTAATGCATACATCATCAATGTGACAGCCAACATACATTCTGCTGAGCGCCTCGAGTAGGCCATTAATGTATAAATTAAACAATGTGGGAGAGCTTAACCCTCCCTGTCGTACTCCACATTCCAATTTATACTGGTCAGATAGAGTATCTGCCCATCTAACACTGTTGACCTGGTTTCCATACCAGTACCTGAAAATGCGAATAGTTTCGGTAGGGAGATTAATAGCTTTCAGTTTATTCCACATTATCTCGTAGGAAACCAGGTCAAAAGCCTTAGATAGGTCAAGGAAACAAGCATAAACCGGCATATTTCTGTCTGTGTAGTATTTGATAGTGTGCTTAAGACACAGGATTGCACTTTCCGTGGATAGCCCCGGGCGGAAACCAAATTGGTTTTGGCTTAATTGCACGTACTTCTGAAGTTGTGTGTTAAGCAAACTATCAAACACCTTTGCGATAATCGTCGCGAGCGAGATGGGCCTATAATTATTAACGTCCGACAAGTCACCTGTTTTGTTCTTAATTATAGGCACAACTATAGTTCGCATTAAATCGCCAGGCAAGTAAGAATGTCTTACACATAGGGTGAAAAACATTGCCAACACTCTCGCCACATGTGGACCAGCATGCTGGAGGTGCTCAATGCTGAGGCCATCGTGTCCAGGGGATTTACCTTTAGAAATAGAATTAATAGCCTTAGTCACGTCCTTCGCAGAAAATCCAGGTCCAACTACCTCCATGTTGGTCTCAGCATTGGTCACCTCCTCCCCTGGCGCCAAAGTCAAGGGAGACTTAACAAAGAAATGATCTTTGAAGAGATTGGCAATGTCTTTATGGCTATGTTCGCCGTTTACACTTACTGGAAGACCAGACTGAAATTTCATTTTATTCGACTCCTTCCAGAAAGAACGAAAATCTTTATTTGCGTGATGTGATGCAATGATGTCCATCTTAATCTGGTTTTCGTGATCCTGACACCATTTCAAGCGCGATTTAAACTTTTTTCGACTATCATGCATTTCATCAAAAACAAGTCCGGTCTTAGGCTTTCCATGTGATACCCACGTCTGAAACTTCTGCCTGGCCTCCCCATACACTGTTCTCACATACTTATTCCAGCCGGTCACCTGGTTCTTAACTTTCTTTTTTGCCAAAGAAGATCTCAGGCTTACAATTGCAGCCGATGCGAGAGCAGATACAATGTCATTATAGAGGGTATCTATAATAACCCTATGATCGGTCATACTACATTGACCATCAGCACAAGATTGCAATTCTGGTGGAAGACCAATACCCTTCAAATTATCTTCGCATTTCGCACTATATCGAGATATCTGATCCATTGTTCTATCTCCCCACAGCACAGATCGATTTGAAAGACAGGTTTGATTGCAACATATTCTAGGCGTAATTGTACTTAGGTCAACCTCTAAAACAATCGGGAAATGATCAGACCAAGTGACATTATATTTAACGTACACATTACGCACCGACGCTAATGCCGCCTGCGTTACAACAAAGTGATCTAACCATCGTCTACATTGGTAAACATCACTTATGTATGTATAGGTATCCGACGAAATACCTAACATTTGAATGTCAGCACAACACCAATTCTGTTCCAGGCAATAGTTCATGAGTTCGTCAAAAAACAGTTCGTGTGGATGAGCATTAAAGTCCCCCATAATATACACTGATTCTATTCCAAATTCATTAATAATACCACTTACCGCTCCGAGGCAGTCCGTAAAATCCGTTAACTTATCTTTGTCGTTCGTCGGCATGTAAATACTCAACACAATAAGCGGCCGGTCATTTGTGAGTACCTTAATAGCACATAATCGCGGATTATTACACTGTATCACTGACACATTGTTAAATATTGCACTCCGCCACAATATGCCGACCCCTCCGTACGGTCGCCCCCGAAGCACACCCGCTGCCGTGTCAACTGCCGATGTTCCCGTAGCACAGAAATCTCTGTCAATATTGCTTAGGTAAGGTATTTCATCTGGCAATAACCACGTCTCCTGTAGGGCAATTACGTCAGATGATCGACATAACTCCCTTATGCTATTAACTGAACGCTTTACGCTTTTACAGTTAAAACTCACAAATGTATAGGTTGTAACAGACATTATTTATTTAATATATCTGAATATTGCCGTCACCAGAATTACTTCTGTTCGGTTTCGTAAGCTTAAAATGCATAAACATACGAAATATGATACCCTTAGGCCATAGTTCCTTTTCCATGAATATCGAAATTTTCGACTCATTAACGAAAAATTTGAATGCTTTGTGATCTAAGGGTTTTTTGGAAATAATTTTCTCAAGAATCACACTTTCATTCGTTTTTTCCTTAATATATTGAATTATTTCTGACTCTTCGGTAGTCTTGTGAATGTTTGTAATAAATATAGGAACCTTACGTTCCGCAGCTTTGAAATTGCACTCGTTTACATTTGCGATTCCCATCTGACCTCTACGACGATTCGATTTCTTTTTACGCCTAACAATGGTTTGCCATTCCGGCTCCGCTGTGACAATATTCGATGCACTATTCGGTGCATGTGCACCGGTTTCGAGCGTCTCGCCGCCCGCGCCCGGCCGCGGCGAGGCCGTCAGCTGATCGGCGCGCTGACTCATACTCGTAACGGTCGATTCAACGGGCGGCAACGGCTTATCTGTTGCGGTGCTTGACGAACTACCCGCCATTACAATTGAACGGTACTGATCCTTTAAACTTTCATTGTTGTTACTGTTAGGTGACGATGATTTATTTACAGTATGATCCGTATAATTTAGCGTCGAATTATGTACATTCGATAATCCTATAGGACCGCTGTTCATACACCAGGCCCCTCGCACATTATTTACGTTACACATTGACAACCGCGCAGGCGGTGTGGGGTTTTTCATAGATTCCAATTCTTGTTTTAAAGCCTCTAAATCTGTGATTGTGGCAAAAGTAGATTTAACAGTCTTGATCTCGTTTTGAAGACTTTTAAGATCTTTTAGTAGCTTGCTACAGTCTATGTGGTCCAAAGTTAGTGGTGGCAACTTCTCCAACTGCCGGGCAACAAACACAGGCATTGCTTCGGAATCTATCGTTCTAAATATTCCAATGATATCATTTAAGTCACGTTCTTTCTTGCCTTCTCCTTTACGTAGAATCTTATGCTTGTACTCTGGAAGCGCACTGAACAGCAACGTTTTTGAGATTTGAATTTCATCACTCGTAAAAGAACTCGAACATAATTTCACTATTGTGTCTTTATCGGCTACGGATATTTTATTTTGAATATACGCTAACATTTCGTCTATGACGATATTACAAAGGTTACATTTTACTGTATTCGACATAATTACGACAATCGCGCGCAATTGTTTACAAAGCGTCCATGCGTCACCGCTGAGCGCACGCGCGAGACTGCATCATGACTGATCACTTAATGCATCGTGAATGCCTAACAACATTTCTACGAAATGGGTAGGAAATTAAATTCCCTGACTGTACAGCATATAGACATCATAAGGGTCAATTAAAAAAAAATGTACAGTGGACGTCAAAGATATCATTACGGTTTAAGTGCCAAAAATATATTTACACGACATTATTGCCTTGACATTAAGGTCGTGTAAATATATTTTGCCGTGTGGTGACGGCAGTAAAAATACATTTGTCACCACCCCAACTCCTCCTGCGGGTGTCGTAAGAGTCGACTAAGGGATTGAAGGAAGTGTCACTGACCACTATTTGATAAAAAATTGATGAGCGTCATACATAGTGGACACATTACTGCGATCGCCAATCCGCTTGCCCAGCGTGACGATTATGGGCATTTACCTCCTAATGCGTTTATACGCATAGTCAATAGGAGAGGCCTACGTCCAGCAGTGGACTATCATAGGATGATGAAATATATTTTTGGCACCTAGTTAGTTAGTTAGTTAGTTTTACTGGGCTTTTTCCGCAACTCGACAACCATTGTGCCTTTTTTGCGTGATAGCGAGGTAGCCCTATTCCAACCATCCAAGCTCCTCCACGAAACTCAGTGTATGTTTCAGGTTGCTGAATGCCTCCTTTAGTGTCTGTGGAGTCCCCAAGTGCCTACTCCTGTATACCTCTACCTGTTTACAATCTAGAAGAATATGTTTTGCTGTTTCCTCCTCTTCCATGCAGGCCCTGCACATGGGGCTATCTGTTTTGCCCATATTGTGCAGGTGTTTGTTTAAAGTGTTGTGTCCCGTGATCAATCCTACTATTTTCCTCAGTTTGTGCCTGGGTGTTCGTATAGGGTTTTCGTGATTTTACAGTTTAACTCAGGTAGTAATTCTTTGGTTTGTCTACAAGAGTCCAGGTCGTTCCAACATTTATTGTGGAGATGTCGATGATATAGACCCAGTTGGTTTCGTATGTATGATAAAGGTAGTGGTATGATGGGTTCCGGTCTGTACGTCGGTGTCTCTGACCCTTTTCTCGCCAGTTCATCCGCCGCATCATTCCCTCTTGAGCCACTGTGTCCTTTTATCCATTGTATAGTCACTTTGTTCCCTTCCTTGCTTTCCTCCATGAGGCAGCTGTGACATTCTAGTATAAGTTCTGAGGTGAATTTGTTACTGTTTTGGCACCTAAACCTTAATGATATCTTTGACGTCGACTGTACATAGTTAACCCTTAGGGTGCGGCTCCACTGATGCGGAGCGGAGCGGAGCTGTGGGAGCTCGGCCAATGAGACCGCATCACAGCGTTTCGAATTTTTAATTTGAAGAATGTAATTGGTCAGTTTTGCACAGCTCACGTCAGTGGATCCGCACCCTTAACCTCCTGCATCCCAGAGGCATATTAAAGGTATCCTTTCAACAAAAGAAATTCGATTCTTTTCCCTACATTATTAATTCAAAATTCACCGGCAAATTTTATTGTCTAGGCGGTAGGAGGTTACGCAGGCTGAGAGATCAAAAATGACAATCAAATGGTGTATACATTATGCCACGTAGAAAACTTTCACTGTAGATTTTATGGCGTTTAGACAAGTTGTAGTGTATTTGCCAGGAACTATTTTGTGAGGATTCACTCCTAGAGCCATGTGATCACATCTCAGCCATGGATCCTGGCGTATCCTCGTTATGTTATGTTAAGAAGGGACGGTCGACTGGACTCAAGCGGGCTGTCGAGCATCTACTGTGCTCATCATCATCATATCAGCCGAAAGACGTCCACTGGTGAACATGGCCTCCCGCGAAGATTGCTACAATGACCGGTCCTGTACCTCCCGCATCCAGCGCACTCCTGCGAACTTCACCAGGTCATCAGTCCCTACAGTGCTCATGGGTAAATCAACTTTTTTCTGTCAGTTATTGCCATGGTTACGGTCGCCTGAGTCAGGCTGGATTTATGCAAACTTTGCTACTTAATTTATGCAAACATGCATATAGTCCACGTTTGTAGATGGCCCATCAAGGAAAGGGTTTATTAACACCAGAAAAATGCACGTTTCCATAGTTTAAATATCATAATTATGCATAAAACCAGCGTGACTCAGGCGACCGTAACCATGGTAATAACAGACAAAAAAGTTGATTCACCCTCATCCACCCCATTTCCCTTTGCTGGAGCTGCAGTTTCATTCCGGTAGCGTTCCCTCAAAGCTTCTTTCTAGCTTCTAGCCTCCCTCGGCCTTTTTTTAACCCACGGATTTTCGCTGCAGGATGCTATATTCGATAATGAACTTGGCGAAGGGCGCGCTGGGAGGGGGGGTGCTGGCAGGTCACGTGGCCTACATGACAGCTGGCTTTATGCCCGGGATCATACTCAACGGGATCTACGGTGTATATATGTGCTTCAACTTTTACGTAAGTATCACAACACATGCAATACCGCTTTTGAGGGTTCCGTAGCCAAAATGGCAAAAACTGAACCCTTAGGCTGCGGCTCCACTGATGCGGAGCGGAGCGGAGCTGTGGGAGCTCGGCCAATGACACCGCATCACAGTGTTTCGAATTTTGAATTTGAAGAATGTAATTGGTCAATTTTCACAGCTCCGCTCCGCGTCAGTGGAGCCGCACCCTTACAATAGTTTCGCCATGTCCGTCTGTCCGCAGCATAGCTCAGTGGCCGTTAATACCTACTATAAATCTGCAATTTGGTACAGGTATAAATATTAATCATACCAACAAAGTGGGAAAATATAAAACTAGAAAAAAAAGTTTTTCGGGTACCTCCCCAACTCGTGAAGTGGTTTGATGTAATTTTATAGGTATACTCTTTGTTCTCTTGGCTCGACTCAGTCGTTTTTTGTCAAGTTCTTAAATTCGACCCTTTCTGCTTTCGTCACCCGTTCTTGATTTGCCATTTTCGTGTGAAGCCTATTTCATATTTGGTAAACTTTGTGCTTTTGCCATTTTCTTATTTTGGCTCATTCGTTATTCGTCACCATCTTCTTTGAGCATTTTCGGTGACAGTCAATCTCTTTGTTAGTATAATTCTTTATTTGTTATGTTTTTCTAGACAAAAATGTATAGAATAAAATCAAAAACGATAGGTCGAATAGCAAATGAGACCAAAAAAGAATAGACTAACATTGAACATGTCCAAAGAAGATGGTGGAAGACGAATAACGAATGAGCCAAAATAAGAAAATGGCAAAAGCACAAAGTTTACCAAATATGAAATAGGCTTCACACGAAAGTGGCAAATCAAGAACGGGTGACGAAAGCAGAAAGGGGCGAATTTAAGAATTTGACAAAAAACGACTGAGTCGAGCCAAGAGTATACCATTTTATAGTGTGGGGTATCATTAAATAGGTCTCTTAAATTGTTGTTTTTTATTTGCTGTAATCTTATAGTGTGGGGTATCATTGAATAGGTCTCTTAAAAAGAATACGGGTTTAAAAAAACTTTTTTTCTAAAGTCAATATTTTCACAGACAATTGCTCCAGAAGAAAAAACAATTGTCCCCTCTAACTTTTGATCCGTAAAAAAAAGAGACATGGTCGCCCGGCGGTGATAGCTGATAACTGAGGTATACTCTTGGGTCGTCTCGTTCGTTTTTCGTCACGTTCCTAAAGGGTTTAGCAGCCTTACCGAACAAGTGGTGCCTTTCCCCACGGATGAGGTCAATATTTTAGGTGGTGTACTAGCAGGACCTAAGAATACTCCATGCTTAATATCAGCTCTAGATCTTCTTTTGTTTCAGAGTTATTCAAGATAATGTAAAATATACAGGGTGCCGTTGAAAGTGGCATATTTCGTAAACTGTTCAAGTTAGATCAACCAAACAAAATTGTGTTTGATAACAATAAAATAAACTACAAAATGCATATTTTTAACCTGCATCTTGTCCTTATTTTTCATAATAAAAAAATTTTTTATTTCACGCGGAGGTACACCTACAAAAAAAATATGCATACATAGCCACTAATGTCCACTGTATACATAAATAAAAATATTTCCGTAAATCATCGTGCGTCATGCCAAAAAAAAATTTTTTTCAGAAGTAGTCGTTACTGGCATACAAATAAAGTACCAGTGCAGTGTGAACATAAGTTAGTGTGTAGGTATACAATCTCTCGACACTTACCGCACAAAATATCATTGACGTAAATTGATTTATTAGTACATTTGCTTTATAAAAGAGAGATAAACATTTGACACATAGTATTGTACTACATTTGATTTGTTGCATTTTCTGTAGGAAAATGGAAAAAATTAAGTGTAAGTCTTGTGAAAAAACGTTAAAAAATATATGTGAAAAAAAAGAGAAAATGCAAACAATGCAAACTGGACAAGAGGCTGATTTATACAGGGTGTGGCCTCTAACAGGAGCAAAAAATCAAATGGAATACTCCTCTGACTGCCTCTAGTTATTCGCAAAAGGTCCCAGTGTTTTAAAGTTATCCAATAAGGAGAAACAGTATGTTAAAGTTACGACCTATGAGTGATGTATCTAGGTATCACAACATTGTACCTTATTAATGATTAAACATATTGGTAGTTCAGTGGACATAAAACTAAATGTGCTAAAAAGTTTTTTTTAACTCATGGTTTGTTAACTGGTTTAGCAAAAAAAAATTTTTTTTTTGTATTACACCGATTTAACTTTTTTGGTATAAGTCAATTTACGTCAATGATATTTTGTGCGGTAAGTGTCGAGAGATTGTATACCTACACACTAACTTATGTTCACACTGCACTGGTACTTTATTTGTATGCCAGTAACGACTACTTCTAAAAAAAATTTTTTTTTAGCATGACGCACGATGATTTACGGAAATATTTTTATTTATATATACAGTGGACATTAGTGGCTATGTGTGCATATTTTTTTTTGTAGGTGTACCTCAGCGTGAAATAAAAAAAAATATGGAAAAAAAAAACAAGAAACCTTTTTTTATTATGAAAAATAAGGACAAGATGCAGGTTAAAAATATGCGTTTTGTAGTTTATTTTATTGTTATCAAACACAATTTTGTTTGGTTGATCTAACTTGAACAGTTTTCGAAATATGCCACTTTCAACGGCACCCTGTATATTTTACATTATCTTGAATAACTCTGAAACAAAAGAAGATCTAGAGCTGATATTAAGCATGGAGTATTATTAGGTCCTGCTAGTACACCACCTAAAATATTGACCTCATCCGTGGGGAAAGGCACCTCTTGTTCGGTAAGGCTGCTAAACCCTTTGTCCGATTCTGCTTTCGTCACCCATTCTTTATTCGTCACGATAGTCGCTGGTCTTTCTCATCTTCGGTCAAATTTGATGTTTATCTTTATCTTAATCCGTCTCGTTCTTAACTCGTCACAATTTTCTTTCGGCATGTTCGCTGTTAAATCTATGTTTTTCGTATATTTTCATAGTCTTAAGTCGGTACCAACTTAGAATATGACCAAATACGAAATGACAAAAAACGAGTGAGTCGAAATAAGAAAAAGGTCAACAACTTATTAAGGCCAAAGACGACAATGACTGCAGACTAACTTGACGAATGAAGAATGGGTGACGAAAGCAGAGTCTGACAAATTTAGGAACGTGACGAAAAACCATTGAGACTACCCAAGAGTATACCATAACTGGACGAGTGTTGCCGTGTCTCTTTTATTTGCACGGGAGTACGTATCTTTTGTTCGTGTTTAGAGCTGATAGTTTAGAGTTAATAAATACAGTTAAAATTGCTTTGCAACCACTGCTGCAGTTGCACCCTATAGCATCTACAAGATACTGCGGTGTCGGCTCGGTTCGTGCCACAGTCGGCTCGGTTCGCGCGGAGAAACACAGAACATTATTCAGCTAGTCCACTGCGACGGGACATGAAGACTCTACATTCTCCAGGCGGAAGCCGCTTAAGCAGCTCTCAGTCAAATCTGGTCTTACCAGATATGCAACCAGAATCGGGTGAAAATACGAATACTCCGCAGAGATATAGTAAGCGAAAATTCTCCAATGGTGATGATGAAATTATGACTGAATTAACCAAAATACAAGACAGGATGGATGATATGATGGAGCTTTTGCGAAGTGCCCAAATAACAGCTGCTAAGCAAACGGAGGCTATAGACAAGGTCTCTCGAGATATAGTCGTCATTAAAGATGATCTGAAGAGCAATACAACAGCAATAGAAAATTTAACGACAGAACAAAAGAAAATAAAAGACGAAGTGTTGTCCCTCAAACTACAGAATGAGACTACAAAAAATAAAATACAGACGTTAGAACATGAAGTGTCTCAACTGCAACAACCCCAGCCAGCGGAACCGGTTGCATCTAGCTCCAACACGATGCGTGAGGACGTGATTGCTGAAGCCCAGGAACGATTTATACGTCAGAATAACATCATAATTGAAGGAATACCTGAGCCATCAGCCACCTCACTAAACGAAAGACTGTCTAAGGACTTAGAGGCAGTGAACAAAATCATCAACACAATATCACCGGATAGTACTCAACCAACAACTACAAAAAGGCTGGGTAAGTATACTCCTGATAAATCCCGACCTCTGAAGGTATGTTTTGCATCTAAATATCAAGCTTTAAGCATTCTCCGAAAAAGAAATACTCTGAATGATGAATCCATTAGAATATACTGCGATCAAACTCGAGAGCAGCAGAACCACTTTAAAAACCTTAAGAAAGAAATCTCAAATAGGATTGAAAACGGTGAAACGAATCTTATTATTAAATACATAAAAGGGGTTCCTAAAATTATCAAAGACCTGTCTCTAAATGGATCAAAAAACTAAAAGCTACTCTGGAAAACCAGTCCTCTGTCAGTATACCACTAGACACCATCTCTTATCAAGTAGCGAGTAACTATGGCTCAATAATAACCCACAAAAAGTCACTAAAATGTTTATATGCAAATGTTCGAAGCATTGTGAAGCCAGGAAAACTTGACGAGTTGAAATGTATCATTAACACATTCAGTTGTAAAATACATCTTATCATACTTACTGAAACCTGGGTGAAGTCTGAGGACGAAATCAAAACTCTACAAATACCTGGATATACCCATTACTTTAATTACAGATCTGGCTCCAAAGGGGGCGGAATTTCTATCTTTGCTCACGACAATATCAAACATTGCCATATTGAAGACCAAGAACTTCACGGAAATCATTTTCTTCGGATTCATCTTGACAATGCAGCATTAACTGTTGGAGCTATATACAGAAAACCTGATCGTACAAATATCAAAACATTTTTCGATACATTAAGTAATCAGCTATTAAAATCAAAAAGAGCCATCTATTTTGGTGAATTTAATCTTAACCTATTAAATTCTGATCGAGCCACAGATGAGTATAGACAATTGTTAGAGGAAAATGGGTACAGAATTTTAAACAAAATTGACGGTGATTATGCAACACGAGAAACAACTTCCACGAAATCAATAATAGATCACATCTGTACAAATCTCGTTCAAACCGATTTTCATATGGCAATAATCGAGTCACCAATGTCAGACCATAAACAAATATTTCTAGAAATTATAAACTGCAAACCAAAACTGTTAAACAAGAAAACGTATGACGCTATTGATTACGGAAAACTGTATGAAACAGTCAAAGAGCACAACGCAGTGAGAGCGAATCGCGACTACACATACCTGGAAAATCGAATACTTACCTGCCTAAAGGCTAGTAAAACTAGAAAGACTAAAATACTGAATCCACCTAAGCAAGACTGGATAAATCAAGAGATCTTGAATGCAATAGATCAGCGAAACACTCTGTGGTACCAACATAGAAAAGATATAAACAATCAACTTAAGAAAGAAGAATTCCTAAAGAAAAGAAACGAAGTCACCACAAAAATAAAAACCGCGAAAAAAGGATACTATAATAAGGCATTTAGTGAGTGCAAAGGAGATCCCTCTAAAATGTGGAGTTTGATTAATAGTTTATCTAAAAATAAACTGAAGAGTGAGCTGGTTCCCAAACTACTACAGACAGATGCAGGAAATGTTACCGAGCCAAGTGAAATATGTGATTGTTTTAATAAGTACTTCTCAACGATAGGGACTGTTTTAGCTAGTAAAATCAAAAATATACAAAATTGTAGTTGTAAGACTCAGATTAATACAGTGGAAGACGAATTATGTGAATTAAGTCCTACGACAATTGATGAAATTACTAAAATTGTAAATGATCTAAATGCTAACACTAGTTCCGGGCTTGACGGCATCACTACTAAAGCAGTTAAGTGTATACAAGGCCTCATTGTTCACGAATTAGTTGATTGCTTTAATAATTGCTTTGAACAAGGTGTTTTTCCAGATAGCCTTAAAGTTGCTAAAGTGACGCCTATCTTTAAATCGGGCAGTAGAGCGGATCCCGGTAATTACAGGCCAATCTCGGTGCTTCCAATTTTGTCAAAACTCATAGAAACTGTAATCCGGAGCCGACTTGAGAGTTACCTAAAATCTATCAATTTCCTGTACGAGAAACAATACGGCTTCAGGCCTCAATCTAATACTCTCACCGCAACGGTAGACCTAGTCACAAAAATCAGAGTTGCCATAGATCAGAAGAAAGTTGTTCTAGGGGTTTTTATTGACCTAAAAAAAGCCTTTGATACCGTTAGTCATAAAATACTTCTCCAGAAACTACGGGATATTGGTATCAAAGGTACTGCCTATAAGATCTTTGAGTCCTACCTCTTAAATAGGAAACAAATAGTTAAAATCGGTAACTGTGAAAGCATACCCCTTCCAGTAACTTGTGGTGTCCCGCAAGGGTCAATTTTGGGTCCTTCTTTATTCCTAGTGTACATTAATAACATAAACAAAATTGGCCTGAAGGGAGATGCAACATTATATGCTGATGATACCAGTCTTTTCTACTTTGGGAACTCCATTGAGGATCTGATGAAAGAAGCTCAAGCCGATCTAAACATACTAAATGATTGGTTGCAAAGTAACCTTCTAACAATTAACGTGGCAAAAACAAATTATATTATATTCGCTCCCAAAAACAAAAAGCTCAATCTCAATGTTACATTAAAAATAAATAACCAAAAAATGTGTAGAGTAGATCACGAAAAATACCTTGGTCTTGTACTTGATAAGCAACTTACCTGGAAGGACCACATAGGCAAAATGAAAGCTAAAATATCTTCACTAACTGGAGCTCTACGTGGAATAGCAAGATGTCTCCCCAAACCAGTCTGCTATACAATCTACAATTCCTTGGTAAAGTCTCACATAGACTATCTTATTGAAATTTGGGGCAACGCTGCTGCAACTCACATAAATGGTTTGCAACGGGCACAAAATAAAATAATAAAAGTTTTATTTAAATATGATCACCTAACAGCTACAGCAAAAGTGTATAAAGAAACTAAAATAATGAACATTGCCCAATCTTATACATATAACACATGCATACTAATACGTAAAATTCTGCAGAAAGAAATACACATCCAAATATCATTCACCAAAAAGCACAGCGTACAAAGAATAAAACTAAGAAATTCTAATAATATAATAACCCGCGCCCCACGTACAAATTATGGGAAAAAGTGTTTACTGTATGAAGGTGCAAATGTATACAACAATTTACCACCATCAATCAAAGATGCCAAATCACTCATCGCATTTAAAAGACTTTTAAAAGATCACATATTAAATAATTCTAATGCTTAAACGTAATTCTGATATTTAATTAATCATGAATAAACAAATTTTACTATAATATAAATAACATTTTGAATTTACAAAAAAAAAAATATATTTAAATATTTTAACCAAAATGATGCACTCAGTGCTAAAATGTATATTTGATATTTAATTGATCATAAACATACAAATTAAATTTTGAATTTATGAATAATAATATATTATAATCAAAAAGCTATTGCCAAACAGTTTATAACTAATAAAATAATTAAAACGGAATGTTTTTTTATTAAATACATAAATAAATAAATTATAATTATAAAAAAGGTCGATTAGAATTTTATTTACAAATTATATCACAGATTATATAAAATAAACTTATTTATACCCTAGTCTTCTGTATAGTACTTGTGCATTTCGCTATTCGCTTCCGCTGTTTTGTAGTCTGTGTCTTTGCAACTTGTTTGTTATCTCTGCGCGCTGTTGAAATCGCCTACTGGGCAACGGGCGAGTCGATCACTAACTTAACTAACCTAAGCGCGCCCCGCGATCACGCATAGTTGCTGCAACTTAAATACTTGACGGTATGAACTCGCCTCGGAGCTTGCAAGAGTTGCAAGGGTGATTGCATGGCAGCACGCTGCAAACGCATGTTAGCGTATGTCGCTTCGCGCACGTAAAGCATTTTATTTTTGCTTACCCGCAACTGTTTTTAGTTAAGTAGTCCAACATTGTATTGTAATTTGTATCATAATTATATTTATATTTATTAATAAATAAACGCGCACTGTTGCGCTCGCCAAGATGTCATTGTAAAATATCGTATATTTAAATTATAATACTCATGTAAGTGAATGTAATGTTCTTATGAGTTAAATAAAGATTCTTTACACCTATAGTTCGTAGCTTAGCTCGCCGTGAGACCAGTGCCAATCCGATTTCAAGTTAATTTATCGTATCTTATCTTATCAGATTTTAGCCATATCGGGGCAGAGGCTTTGCAAACGGGCCCATGTCGCCGCCATGACATATCCAGACATCGGGGAGGCTGCCTTCGCCCTGTTCCCCAATCCCAAAGTGGCCCGATGGTCGAAATGCTACAGGTTACATTTATTTTCATTCTCTTATTTAGGGCCCGTTCAGACGGACAGCATTTCAACTGCAACCCAGCTGCAAAGTGGCAGTTCCGGGGCAGTTCTGATGCAGTTCAACCAACTGCATCAGAACTGCAAACCCGTTGTGCAGTCCGCTTGGTCATGCAGTTCGGTCAACCGCACACCAACTGCAATCTGGCTGCAATTTTGTTATGCAGTCATATTGCAGTTATATTGCAGTTGGTACGACTGCAATATAACTGCTCATAATGTGTGTAGTGTATGTTCCGCTCCGCCAGTTACTTGTGGAAGTGAATAATAGATAACCAAGCTGCATTGCAGTTCTATTGCATCAGAACTGCCCCGGAACTGCCACTTTGCAGCTGGGTTGCAGTTGAAATGCTGTCCGTCTGAGCGGGCCCTTACACTCGCAGTCAATGAATATTCAGGTGGTTTTTTTCATAGAAAATACTGGATACATGCTGATAACAAAATATATTTAAAATAAATATTTATAATACAAGTGGAACCGTTTTTAACATCAGATTGTATTGGAATTTCCCTGAAGTCTTCACCCGATCCGAAAACCACGAAACTTTATCGTCAGATGACACCGTAGATATTAAAATAGCAACTCATGATTAAAAAACTCGTATTACCATTTGGCCGTGTGGTGACGGCAGTAAGAATACATTTGTCACCACCCCAACTCCTCCTGCGGGTGTCGTAAGAGTCGACTAAGGGATTGAAGTGTCACTGACTATTATTTGATAAAAGATTGATGATGGGCAGCAGCGTCATCATAGTGGACACATTACTGCGATCGCCAATCCGCTTGCCCAGCGTGGCGATTATGGGCATTTACCTCCTAATGCGTCTATACGCATAATTAATAGGAGAGGCCTACGTCCTGCAGTGGACTATCATAGGCTGATGATGATGATGATGATGATGATGATGATTACCATACATTTCAGATATATTATTAAATGGTCTACATTTTTGTCTATACAATACAAACCGATCAAACGATAATTTTAAAGTTTTTTGGATTTATTTATAAATTTAGGGTAATTCCAATACAACCTGATTTAAAAACAGATTTTACCTACAGTACGTAGCTCACACTGAAAATTTCGGGAATGACTCACTTAGAGATTAGGATCACTCAGCATACAGAAACAATTATTTTCTGAAATTATAACTCTTAAGTATTTTTTAGAGGTATAATTTATTCGCTTAACACCTATATTTTAGGATTTCTTGCCATTTGAAAATTGTGTGTCAGGCGATTTTACGAATTTCGCCCAAATTTTTTATTTCGTAACGTTTTTACACTACTTTAAATATGGCCTTACTCAACAATGAAGCAGAAATAGGCTTAGATTCTTATTTAGTAACAAAGCTCAGTTCTTGTAGGACTGCTTGTAATAGTTTTCACAAATTGTATTGCTTTCGATTTTTTCTTATGGATGATTATAGAGATCAACGTCTTTTAACAGCCATACCCTAATTTTAAATCGCACTAACGTGGTAAATCGTAGGGAAATCATAAAACAAATTATGTTAGGAAATTCGGACATCCTTAGGTATCTATATGACTCACTAGAAAAAAATCCAATATAAATATTTTTTCTTAAAAAATCCATAGTTTCAATGAACTACCCAAATCTTTCATACAAAATTCCAAAAACTGAAAATTTTCATACAAAAAGTGATCTCGGAAAAATGGGTTATGAGCCTTGAGAGTTGATTCAATTGTATTAAAATTTTGTACACATTATCAAAAAGAGTTAAGAAAGGTGATAATTTAAACAATAGCGGCATAATTGTACCATCATTGTTTGAAAAAATAATTCCCGCCAAGTTTCTTACCGGTTCTTCTTGGGTCAGCGGTATAGGGTTCGAACCGGAAGTAGTTTTCATATTTAGACGATTCAAAAGAGTTTGTTGCTATTCCAATTTGAATAAAGAATTATTTGACTTTGACTTTGACTTTGAAATTAATACAGTTTCCTAGATTCCCGACAATTTCTGTGTGGCCTACGTATAAATATTTTGAAAAAATATTTGAAATCTCCTTGTTTGCATTATTTTCTATGAAAAAAACCACCTGACCCGTATTCATTGACCGAGTGTATATTTACGGCATTTCTCCGAGAGTTTCGCTGCGACTTCGGTGGCAACCTTATCACTCGAACCCCGTGAGAGATGCAAGAACTTTTGGATGTATTGGTAGACGTAGTTGACAACTACCAAGATAAGATTAGAAAACATCAATTTATTTTTATAATGAAACAAATTGATATTGAAGTTTTTTTACCTACAATGCGGATAATCCTACAATGTCAGATGTGCTTACTATAGAAAAAATCAACTGTGAAAGACTCAGACAACCAGAGTCTCCCGTGACAACCAAAGTCTTTCACAGTTGATTTTTTCTATGGTTAGCAAGCACATCTGTTACGACATTGTGGGATTAACTACCAAGATATCCAAAAAAATTATGAGATACCGACGGAAATCGGGTAATAATTTGGGGTCGGAACTATGGTTGCAAAACTTTAACAAAACTTTAAAATTGACATAATGGGAACACTTTAGCCAAGAAAAATACGAATATTATTGAAAAATCTATATCCAATTTTTCTGTGATTTTAGCAATTACCCTAAAACAATTGATCTTTTAAAGCAGTAACCGTAGATATACATTTTGCATACTAACCCTTTTTAGACGTAGTTAATATAATCTTAACCTTAATGATTATATTCAAATATTTATCAAACGGGTTACTCACATAATTTAAGTCGATAATTGCTCGACATGTTTCGATCCATTTAGAGGATCCTCTAGGCGTAGCGTGCGTAGGCCCCCCACAAGGTGGACCGATGACCTGGTGAAGGTCGCAGGAGTCCGCTGAATGCGGGTGGCGCAGGACCGGTCATTGTGGCAATCTTTGGGGAGGCCTATGTTCAGCAGTGGACGTGGACTTCGACTGATATGATGATGATGATGATATAATAACAATATAGTAACCTATAACCAGAGATTTGACAAATGGGCGTCATGGATATATATAAATAAATATCTTAGGACATCTTACACAAATCGACCTAGTCCCACGGTAAGCTCAAGTAAGGTTTGTGATGTGGGTACAAAGCGACGATATAATAGATAGATACATATACCGGCATCCAGCGGACTCCTGCGACCTTAAGTACACTAGACATCATGGGGGGTTGTTGCCATAATCGCCACGCTTAGCATGCGGGTTGGCGATCGCAGTCTCTCCGCACTTTAGGGATGCAGCTACCCATCCCCCGGCGGTCTTGGTCGTAGTTTTCAGACATACCCGGGTCAAGTGTATGATCAGTGACACTTTATAGTCCGTGGGCTAGTCGGTCTGAAATTAGAAAACGGTATAATTTGGGGGTACCAAGTGTCCTTTTTACAGTAGTTAGACATATTCATAAGGATGTTATAAAAAGTATGATAGACATCTCAAAGTGGTAGCTAATAGGCATACGGGCTATTTCAAGATTTCCGTTGTATGACAGGTATGATTAAAATTAGGAGGTACAAATTTTCCTTTTCACGGCTGTTAGGTAAGCTTATAAAAACGTCAAAAATGCGAGATTGCCATTTATAAGTGCTACCTAACAAAAATGGGGGCCAATCAAAGATGGTGGATCTCAAGTTTTACAAAATCAAGTATATCTCGAGAACTATTAAATATACCTAATTACTCTCTAGAACAAAATTAAAGGCATATCTGTAAGCTTCATATTTTGCATATACACCATATTGCTAAAACCAACCAATAATTAATTATGACCAAATTTATGAAAATTTCGTGATTTTGATTTTTTTTGGGTCGTGTTTTTACATAGTAGTCATGACGCTAGAAAAATTAAATATTTTTTTAAAGATAGTGTATTTAATAAGCTTTAATTTGATGTATATAACTTGTTGGTGGTATTAAAAAAAGACCCATAAAAATATTTAAATGAATTGTAGTCATAATCCACCGTATACTTAGTGATTATAGGCTGATGATGTTGATGATGATAAGTTATTTCGTTTCAGGATATGGATAGACATAATAACTTGCATCAACTTGTTCGGCTCTTGTGCAGCTTACCAGTTGATGGTGGCAAAGACCATCAAACAACTGGCGGAAAACACGCAGGAGAGCTCGTTGGAGGGGCGCGACGGTTCGTATTAAAGCCAAGCCACCCACATACGAGTGCAGCACGTGTATGCTTCTAGAGTGGGGTGACATCAGGGTCGTGATCCAAACTGTGAGAAACGTGTTAAGATGGTCTTCCTAAACAATGTTCTCTATGGGACCTATATAAACAAAAGTACTTTTCTCAAACTTGCTACGGAATGTTCATGTTACATACTTTAAATTAAACCCGGAAATACTATCTATCCGGTGTCATGTGCAAAGACACACGTGGGACTGCAAACAGATTGTCTTTTGTTTTGAAACGTCAAATTGTGACACTAGGTCTTCACATTCAGCCACACACAAAAAAACCTTAGCACTAATGTCTATAACAGGAGGTAAAAGAATACCTCAAACAGATTTAAAAAAAGTTAGGTGCGAATGTTTTTTTTATGTATTACGATACTGTGCTATTGGTATATTTACAAAGGAAATAGTATGGTTCGGCGAATTCAGTTCGTTTTATTTAATGGCAAGTTTGAGAAAAGCACTATACAAATCTCGACGAGAAACAGGGTAACAGGCCGCGTATTGTATTGCTATCTTCTCAGATATCTCTATCTACTTGGCCTGTAACCCTTCGTTTCCCGTCCTCTATAGTAATGTACTATTTTTTACGACTAGTAAAGTTTGAGTTCATTAATATGTATACATTTCTCCATACTAATCCTTTACAAATGTGTTTACATAATTATGAAACGAGACTGTAAATTATGAACACTTCCACACCGTTCGGTATGAAATCAGTTCTTTTTTCGCGATATTCATATTTGATCCATTGAAAGCCTTGTTAAGAAAGACTATCTTCACACGTTTTTCACAGTTTGGATCACGATCCCGATGTCACCCTGTATTACAGTTTCGGACACGACACGTGCTGTCAGAGTATCTTGGATACTTAGCCAAGTTGCCAATCGCTAACGCTTTGTAGCGTATCGTAGTTTTCCCTCTCTGTCACCCTTTTATACAGGGTGTAATCGATATGTGTTTACAGGCCATAATTCCGTAAATATGAGAGATATCAGAAAGATTTTAACTGATATCGAAAGTACGTTACCCAACGAGTAAAATTAGATTAATAACTTTTTGAAATAAAATCAGAAATATCCCAAATATTAATTTCAAACCCTTCCATACATTTAGTACGTAACCGATCATTCAAAGACTAGTTTAATACGAATATTTTTTCATTTACTTAAGAATAAATGCTAGATTAATTATTTCATAAACGGTAGTATTCTTATTTTATTAGAATGTATTCGTACAAATAACGAACCTCTAACAGTTTTATCCCTTACGACACCCGACATTCTTTAAGGCTGTAAGTCGTTATACTAAATGTATGGGAGCGTTTTAACTTAGTATTTTTAATATTCTTCATGTATTTAGAAAAAGTTATTAATGGAATTTTAGTCGTTGGGTAACGTACTTTCGATATCAGTTAAAAGTTTTCTGATATCTCTCATATTTACGGAATTATGGCCTGTAAACACTTATCGATTACACCCTGTATTACGACAAACACAGTTAGCTGCCTTTCGTTTGCGATTGACGATTATGCGTTAGCGATTGGCAACTTGGCTAAGCACCCAGGGCTGAACCAACGCTAGCTGGCGCGGCCGCCCGCCACATGCACACGTTCGCGGGTCCCGTGCAGTATTAAGGGCCTACGCTAGCTTACGCGGACGCCCGCCGCGTGCGCACGCTCGCGGGTCCCGCTCCGGACACCCGCCGCGGGCCAGTGAGTCCGCGACGGGCGCCCGCGACGGGGCACGCCTAACTTAGCGCTGAATTCCAGAAACAAATCCGCTCCGGTGTGCCCGCCGCGTGCGCACGGAGCGGACACCTGCCCGCCCGCCGCGCGGATTAACGTCCGTCGCACGCGCCCGCGCCAGTTAGCGGTGTCTATACAATTTCTTTGTGGCGGGCGTCCGTTGCGGGTAATCCGCGTAAGCTAGCGTAGGCCCTAAATCCGTCGCACGCGCCTCGCCGGTTAGCGCCATTCTTAACTGTTCGTACGCTATAGCTTATAATTTTATGATAAAAGTGTGGAAAGTGGGCTTTTTCAGGCCGAGTCTCGGTGACTATAAAACACGAGCGAAGCGAGCGTTAAAAACCGACACGAGTTAGAAAACAGCCTACATTTTAATGCATGTATTGTACAATATTTTACAATGCATTATGCGAGGATAACTAGACTATCTCGGCATTACCAACCAGGCTGTGCAGAAAAGTACTATAAAAAATTATTCCCGCACACGTACGGAAAAAAACGCTTTCTGTGCATAAGTTTACCCTTAAAAAGAGCACTTTCTGAGCATAATGCATTGTAAATAACTATTAAAAACTATTGCATTTTTGTCTTTTCAGGTATGATGAGCTTGCGAGCGTATATCGCCATAATGATAGTGCCGTTCATATTGATTTGTTTGATAACAGAAATAAAGTATTTGGCGCCTTTTTCCATTGTTGCTAACATTGTAATAGGTATGTAACGTTTATATTAAAATACAATTATTTGTTAGGAATATTTAATTTATTTATTTATTTATTATTTGCAATTACCAAAAACATTTACAGTTTGACTTCACAAGAAATTACATTGTGAACTCGAACGTTGGTATTTTTTTTAATTAAACACCAAATTAGAAAACATCAAATCGACTTCAACCGATTTCTTCAACCCTCCCTTCCTCTCTCCCTTCCCCCTTCAACCCTGACTTATGGCACTGGACTCACCGCGAGCTACTAAAACTATGAACTATAAACACGAATAAAAGATACGCACTCAAAGATACTAAAAGAGATATCTTTTATTTACACGGGAATGCGTATCTTGATAACAATTCGATTAACACAATTCGTGCACTTGCACAAA
>JALPQI010020457.1:0-21235 GCA_025490895.1 Thaumatotibia leucotreta | reverse complement strand
AAATGACAATTCATTTACAATTTCCGTGCTTAAAATGTAATATATTGTCATCTTTACAAATGTTGTTTCCTGTACATTTTTAAATGTCCATTTTTTTTAATAATCAAGTATACAATATGTAAGAAAAATTTAATCATGTAGACCCTGTATAAATGTAAAAAATGTTATTACGAAATAGAGTTTTATTGTGAAATTGTCTTGTATAATTCGTGGCCCAAAGATATACGAAATTGGACTTTATTTTGACTGTTTGTGATCTAATTTAGCTTGTTAAATGATACTAAAGTTGTTCGCAATTATTGCCAGTGCGAAAATCTCGACAATGTCTAAGATAAATTAATCAACAAAGGACCATGGGCATATTTGTATGGAGAGTGGACCAAGAACCAACAGAGATGAAAGTGGTGTCATTAAATAGGTATTTACATTTATTTCATTTCATTCGATGGGCACTATGTTCAATTCCATTGCAAAACGGAGATAATTGTATTTTAGTCAGAGTAAATACTATGATGAATGGTGTCTGAACGACGGTGATTTACTTAGAGAATGCCAGAACGCCTTACTCATATAAAATTATCCGATGGAATTCAACTTTGCACCTATAGAATAAAATAAAGTGCATAAACAGACCTTTTTAATGACACTACTCCCAGCTTTGTTGGTTTTTGGTCCATTTTGACGCATAGTCCTTTATAATTTGACTTAATATCCTTAAATTCTTGGCTACCACTACATATACAATCATAATTATTTTGGCAGCCAATTTATAGTAAATTAAATATTTTACAGGTAAATTCACCAAAGCTGGCACGAATGGATAGGCGACAGAAAGAAGTGTGGATGTCAAAATGACAATGATAGATGTCATTCATTTCATCCATTCGTGCCAGCGTTGGTTCGTTATAGGTATCGGCACGAGAGTTGAGGTGAATGATTCCAAACACATCCAAATGAAGTACTAATTGTAAAAAAAAATGTGAATGAATGAATGACTTGCGCCAAAATATTGAAACAAATCCCTTGAACAAACTGTTCGGTCAATCTTTCAGTTGCAATTGGGTTTGCTGTCAGTACGAAAAATAACACTAATTTCAAATTCCCCGTGTGTTTACATGACATGTTGATGTGTGCCGATACCTATACTAGTGTTTGTTCGGTGAATGAACCTGCAAGTACTTAAATTCTAACAAGATATACAACTAAATTAAATATCATCTATTGTCGGCCTTATCCAGATAGTTAATAGTGTAAGTAGCTAATACTTTTACCGAATTTCACCTCTTCACTGTCATAATCATATTGCTGTTGGAGTTGATAAAATTTACACAATGATACACATTTTCATATGTATAAAGGTAATATTTTCTTCGGTTACCGCGAGGATTACACATGAAATAAAACTATGAAAACGGATGAACTGATGAACTCGCGTATATTAATTAACTTTAACTTCATCCCGACGTTTCGAACACTTTACAGGGTTCGTGGTCTGCGGGCGAAAAATGTTAAAGTTAATTAATATACGCGAGTTTATCCATTTTCATAGTTTTATTTCATGTGTAAATGTGTTAATTTTGTGCCTATTACTCAGATTGGCCAAATTAATCACTTGTATGCCGGAACGTGGATCCGCGTACGAGAAAACTATAAGAAAAAAATATTTTCCTATCTAGTGCGCAAAAACGAACTTTGCCCACGCTTCGCACGCGGTAATTTCTCTTTTTGGCGCACTCGTTATGAAAAAAATCGTCCCTTACACGTGCAAAAACTTTTTTTTAACTCGGCTGATTGTCGCTCTCGTTTCACTCGGGCTCCAACTTTCACCCTCGTCGAAAAAAAGTTGGAAATGTACTATTGCGGCATACGAGAGGTTTTAATCTTACTATTGGTAAATTCACCAAATCCGGCACGAATGGATGAAGTATGTGACAGAAAGTTTAGTGTCGATGTGTGGATGTCAAAATGACAGTAGATACAGGTTGGTATAGCAGGGCCGCATACACACAATGATAGATGTCATTCATTCAATTCGTGCTAGCTTTAGTGAATTTACCTGTAGCTATTGTCGTTAATATTTGTATGTTTCATTTGGAATCTGGATTACAAAATCCACATAAAAAAAAGAAAGGAGTAATCATATAACTTTTTGCCCAACTATGCCGTTACGAAATAATAAGGATTAAATAACGAGTATTCACGCAATCATATTCTACAGCGTGTGTATTTTATACGGGCGAATAATACCAATATTTATAAAAAAATACCTTAATTTCCTAAAAAGTTTATGTAAAGAGGTTCCCTAGGTCCGATAGTAATCGCTATTAAAATATTCGCCCGTATCAAATACACACGCTGTATATTTTAGCCTTTTGAACGTCCATGACATTGGCACACCGTCATTTACAATATTACTATCGGTAACTTGGGGCAATATGAAACTGTTTTTTAATGGGGTAGGACAAAAAGTTGTCCTTCTGGCACAGCGTCTACTGGTAGCTTTTTGTTTTACCCCATTAAAATAGTACATTACGACACAAGTGCGAAAAACATGAAATCCGAAACGAGTGGCAAAGAAAACACACGATCGAAGGGAGTGTTTTAAATCGACACTAGTAACGAATTTCCTTTTTGCACGTGTCTCGTACGACGTTTTTTAGTACATATGGCGCTCCGAAGTTTTGGACCTGACGTAAAATGAGCCATTTCTCGCACTAATGCCTAAAAAAGGCACCATCTGTACTAAAAAAACCGTTTCATCTTACCTACCTTACCGATATTGTAAATATTTTAGCTATTTATATTTGAAAGTGAAGACTCATACTATTCAATATTTATAAGCTCGATGTCGACGACGTTCTATGAGTTATAAATGTTATAATAAATGCTCCTCTCAGTGAGGCCTTATTTTGGGCCTAATTCGTGTCAGTCCGCTAGTTAGCTGTCAAATAGAAGTAAGTTACTGAAGCTTCTAATAGAGACAGTTACTAAATTCGAATTAATTCCGTCTGTAAGTTCACGAAATAATGTTGGGTCCTTTAATTTGCTTGACAATTAAACAAAAAAATAATGAAGATACTTGGGCATTTTCGCGAGAAGAGATCCAAAAAAAAATTTTTTTAAGGTAGGTAAATTTAATGTTTTTCCTACTCAGAATAACGAGTTCTTTCAATCTAGGACAAAAAAAGTACAAGAAAAAAATGGTCCCACATTTTTCATACATTTTACATGCTCTCCACTTTGTAACCGCTATACAAAGTGTTTGAAAAACGGTTACGTAATAGAAACAAAAAGTTGGGACACTTTTTTTCTTCTAATAGGATCGAAGGAGCTCGTGATTCTGAACAGGAAAAACATAAAATTTACCTGTTTCAGAAAAATAAGTTTTTGTATCTCTTCTCGCGAAAATGCCCACTTATGGCCTTATTTTGCATTTATTTTTAAAACCGACAGACTAACAAAATATTTTGGATTTGTAACTGACGGATAGACTTTTAGTAACTTTCTTTATTCTGCTGTATTCAATACGTAAGTGTGGACATTGTATCGCTGGTCGATTCGACCTGTAGCTACAGTTTTTTTTTTATTTTTCTCTTTTCTGTGTATTCACGATCAGTTTCGTTTTAAAAGCGAATTGGTCGCGATTAATTTAGGGTCTCATTTTGATAGTGAGTTGCGAGAGTATTTCGATATGGTACTCAGTGGAATCTTAGTGTATTGCGCAAGTAAGTTATACCCATCTTTCCGATTTTAACCCCCTTATTAATAATCGTCTCTTAGCAAACTGCTAAGTATTGTTTGTCCCTTTCGTTCTTATCAATATATCGTATGAGCGAAAGGGATAAACAATACTTAGCGGCTTGCTATACGTATATGAATAAGGGGGTAAGTTTTTAAAAGATGTGTAGCTTATTATTGCCGAAAAGAGTCAGATTATTAGAATGTATCCTATCTAGTTTAACACCATTGAGTTTATTTGAAGTCATTTATCAACTTAATTATATTTAATAAAGCCAGAGACAAATAATAAAGACTGCTAACTTTTATAAGATCAGCAGTGTTTGTTATCGACAAGTTTCTGATAAAATTAATACTTTTCAAGAAATACAATATATGTATAAAGAATTAAATATGTAACGTTTAAGAATAATTCGGGCCCTTATTACCTATGAAAGTATAAATGTGATGAAATTGTATTATTGTAATTATTTATTACATATGTGTATAAAAGGATATATACTGTTTACACTGTACTTTATTTATGTTAAGAATAACAATTAAATAGTTTTGAACAAAATTTTGTTTTATTTGAATATATTTTATAATCATTAGGTACCGTAGGTACGTATCCTCATCTATGTGTGCATATAGTTCATAATTATTTCAGTCTACAATCACGTGTACGACAAAGAAAAAAAAATAGTTAATTCACGCTGCCAGTGACGTTTTGAGACACAGAGTAGCCCCCTAGATGATTTCTTTTGAAATTTGCTAGTTTAACAGTTTCAGTACGGATGACACGCCAGGCGTGTCATGAATGTTTTTAACGAATGGCGTATGACACGATAGGCGTGTCATCATATTCTATGGCGTAAGGCACGCTTGGCGTATCATGAAAACAATGTTCGCCGCCATAGGTAAAAGTTTTTGCAAATGGAACATGCAACGAATCGGTTAACTAGTAGTAGATTAGATGTCATATAATCGAGTTCACCAAAGTCGGAGTTGGGATCAAAAGAATGATAAGTAAAAAATGGTTTGATTTGTTCGATAGAAAATGTCCAAGGGTAATCAAATAAAACACATGGCTATATGCACAACTTTGTATTATAACGATAATCATAAGCACCCTTATATTCTCATCTGTTACATTTAATCAACAGTTACATTATCGTTATAAATATTTATACAAAATTTATCAATTCATCGAACAGCGTGGCAAATGATTTTCTACGTGTCTCCATACGTGCAACACACGAGATACAAGCAAGTGACTTTTGGAGACTACGGAGGGCCTACCGCGTACAGACAAGCCATTGGAAGGGTTATTCCCACCTGTTACCACCAACTTGACACCAGGGGTAACAACTGGGATTTTTTTCCCACCTGTTACCACCAGAGTACTTGGTGGTAACTACTGGGATTTTTTTCCCACTAGTTACCACAAAAATATTTCGTTAGTTACTAAAATAATTAGTTTGGTGGTAACAGTCGGGAATTTTAATTCCCAGTTGTTCCCAGTGGTAACAGGTGGGAAAAAAATCCCAGTTGTTACCACTGGTGTCAAGTTGGTGGTAACAGGTGGGAATAACCCCATTGGAACCACTCAGGAATCATGTCACAGTGACGCTACAAATCAAATTGTAAGAAACTCCTTACTACTTGTTATTTTGACAAGGTTCCAATCAGTTGATTACTTAGTTTACTTTACTAGTTAGTGGCCTAGGCTTCCAATTTGTTGAGTGTACAACAAACGTAAATATCGTGCTTCTGTCTTTGTCACTCCAATAAAAGGGCAATCGGTATGACAGAGACAGATACTCGAACTTTACAACGTTCGAAGTTCGCGCTAGGATTACAGTACTCATAGTTTTAACAAACCTGGACTTAATAGTGCATACTTACTCCCTTATTTATAAATGTCTCCTAATTTAGCAAGCCGATAAGTATTGTTTGTCTCTTTCTGTCTTATCAATATGTCTATAAGACAGAAAGGGTCAAACGATACTTATCAGCTTGCTGAGTTAGGAGACTTTTATGGTCAAAACGTTGTCATGCGATCAAAAAGATAATGATACACTCGAAAACTCAGTGCTAATTCGCGATGTCTACAATATAGTTATATACATTGATTGAAACACGAAATACCAAGTATAACAAAGGAAATTTACATAAAATATATCCGGAACCAAAGCTATTACCAAATAAATAGTAAGTATAGTAACTTAAGGAATGTATACGCGATATAGTTGACATTTTCATTATTATCATTATAGTACAAATGTCTAGTAAGCTAGCAACTGTTAAAGTAACAACTGTTGTATAATATTTAATGCTATAACAGCAGTGTGATGCAGTATAATACGCAGATATTTAAAAGAGCAATATTGTGTAAAATTCATACGTATATCAAGTTCAGAGTGCGTAGTCAAGCTACCAATCCCTAATGCTCAGTCGCGTACGAAATGCAACTGTCTTTGTCACACTAATAAGAAAGAGTGACAGAGAGAGAAAACTACGATACGTTATTGGCATCTTGGTTACGCAATCTGGTATATTTCCGATAAAGTAGTATTTTAAAACAGTGTTTAAGAACACCTTGTGTTAGTATGGATGGATATGTAGTGTTGAGCCATTAGCAGATACTATAAAATCAGTTGGTTTTCTGGCTTAGTTTTAGGCCTATAATTTAAAACTATGGTTGCTTCAATGATATTCAAAAATAAAGCATCATAAAACAGTATCTTTAAGTATAGTTGATATTATCAGTATTATCGATTTCATTCCCCTTATAGTACGCTCAGAAATTATTTCATATTTGCACCATGATCGAATTTAGTATTATCATGTCGAAAATAAATGCACGTCGTCAACCTTCATATATCGCAGCGTTATGTGTTTTACGATGTTTAATCTATCTAAATATAATTATTAAATGTTAGGCACCTTCTGGGGCCCGTTTCTCGAACGCTTGTGACTTGTAATACAAGTGGAAGTCTCTTTTTAACACTAATAATTAGTTAAGGACTTTCGCTTGTATTACAAGTTACAAGCTTTCGAGAAATAGGCCCCTGCACTAGACATGTAAAAAATCTACACGTATAACCATTTGTACTTGCAATGCGAGTTATATTGACATTTAACTTTAACATTCATATACGGCTTTTACGGTTTTAGCATACCTATTTACTTAGTTACCTTAGTATGACGGCGAATACATTGAATAAATCCAAAAGTCACTTGCTTTTCCATTAACTTGTATCCTAAACATGTACATAAAAATAAACATTACTAATTCATAAGGCAATAAATAAAAAATAATGCTTTTATTTTAACATACCTATTCCATAACCATAATTAAGCTGTATATTATATTTGGTTAATTTAAAATTTTAGACATACATGATGGATTTAAATACAAAATAAATAATATTAAAAAGGTGCTCATTCAATCTTTACATTCATATACTACCTACACACTTTCATTTATACAAATGTCTCATTAATGGTATATTTTATCATGATTTTGATGTAGATTATCGATTATCTATAGCCAAGTATAAAAATGTGAGATCAATCAACATCTCAAAAATATATTACAAAGTTTTTATATGGGCATCATACTTTTGATAAAGTTGAAAGTACACATATTTTTATACTCCAACAGGCTTTATATCACTCCAAATAGACATTTAAAATAGTCAATCATTAACAGTGAACCGTCCGCTCATTTGTCACCTTTGGCACTCCAAGCACGCAAATAATGATACTAATAACTTCAATCGTCGGGTAAAAGAGACGCAGTTATAAGTAAGAGTAGCAAGCAACCAGTGCTCTACACATTTAAAAATAGCACACTTATTTCATTAAATTAAGCACAAAGATCTAATACGAATGTGTTTCTTATTAAAGGAACCTCTCTAATTGAAACGATGCGGAATCGGCTTAAACCGATCGAAAAAAAATGTTTTTTTTATGTCGTCGACATAAGAGATACGTGCCGATCCGTACCTATCGATGTTTTTTTTGCACTTATACCGTCGATATAAAGCTTTTTTCGACCGGTTAAAACCGTTTCTGCGTAGATTGATTTGAAGAGACCCTAAGCCGACGATTGAAGTTAGTTTAAAACTAAAGATAACTTAACAGAGAGTGCCGAGTAGTCAACCAGATTAGTCTATTAGATTACAGCTATTAGTTAAGGCATAAACTATGGCTAGTCCCACATCATTCCCACTTCTATGTAACAAGCTACTGGTCTGATGCTTTTGCGAATGTAATTGACCAAGTCCATTTGAACATAATATTGGTCCTTTTTAAATTGTTTACTTATTAAGAATCTAGCAAATTTAGTAAAAAATATATAGGAGAAGCATAATTATTAAATACGGCGTTAACATCATTGGTAAAAGTAAAGTCACTCAGAAATTTTCTCAGTAATGTTTTCTTAGTTACATAATTATTATTCTTCTCCAACAATATGACACGCTGTCACTAGAAGCCTGATAATTACCTTTCAGAGATAAATGTGACATTATCTATCAACAGAAACCTTATTGTCGATGGCGCTTACATTACACGACGTCGCATTTGTATTTGCGTTGATAACGACATAAGCATCGTCGAAAATAAGGTCTATTTTGATAATTAACGTCCCAAATATTCTTTAGATGAAAATAAATGGTATAGTTGCCGATTTCTAAGACGTTTTCTAAACGTTTAACCTTTAGTATGCGTTAGCGTCAAGCAATCCAAACAACTTTTAACTTTGACGTCCATTTCATAAAGTCAAATTATACTGGAGCAAATCTGCTACTAAGCATACGAAAGGTTTAACAGTTATATATAGTTATGTATTCTTATTAATATCAGGATAAGACTCTTAACATCATATTTATAAGGTTCATTTCTAAATTGTCAAATGATCATTCTTAGAGGTCGACAACTATAGTTATGATTTTATTGTAGCTGAAATGACTTTCAAAAGTGTCATTTATTGAACCTACTAATTTTTAATTGCGACATAAATTGTTGGTAGCTATGGTGGTATGAACACATACTAGTAACTTGTTACGAAGTTAAATAAGTCAATGCATATTTGGTTCATAAACAATAAACTATAGAACTACATTAAATACAGATGGCTCTTTATAAACAAGATTACTTTATGATAATGTGTGTGTAAAGTCAGTGAGGATTAAAACTTAGTTTTTTTAGCATTAGAAAGAAGAAAAATAACCTATATATGTTTTTCTATTAACTAGGGCATCGGACGCACCTAAATTTCATTGGCTTTGAACCATTTTAGTGACAGAATAAGTTTCAAAATAAGGTAAATGTCACCCTTTAAAGGTTTAAAACACTTTTGAAAAATAAGCGACAGCAAATATTTTATAAATCATATGCGATCATTTGTGTTTTTAACTTTCATAATCAATAAATTCATTTTTATTAAGAGCTTTCTTTTAAAAGACATTTCTAGATTATTTGTCTTTTTTCTAATGCTGTAACAACGAAGTATAGTTACAACAGGCAACAGGCTCCTATTCTAAACCGCCATTTTGTAGGTGATTTTAAATGGTACCCATTTTATGGAGACTAATTATCGTAATTTATCGCTGTAACAACTACCCTATCAGTAATTTATTGGTAGAAAAACAATGTGATATGATTTTTAGACTGTACCCCTGTTGTAACTAAAAATATAATATAGTCTTCATTGATAATAGTTCATATCGTTAGTACTTCGTGAAAAACTCGTAATTATAATGTCAACAAAAGTAAAAGAGTTGCATGTTTCTTTAATGTAGAAGTTATGTATAAGGGTTTTTTTTCAAAAGTAATAACGATTCGTGTTTGATTCATCACATTCATAGTACTTTTTATACGAAAATATAAAACGTATTTCATTGATCAATATTTTTAGTGATGAAGGACAATTTCATCTATGAAGACTATTCGATATTAACGTTAAAATTCGTGATATCTAGTGGCTTCTATTTGCACATAAAACAAACTATTGGCGTCCGAGCACCAAGTGACGTCGTATATGCGATACGAGTATGGCAGTTCTACTGATGATAATTAGTCAAGTCAGAATCAACATGATGGTTTAAATTTACGATGTTATAACGGTCGATCCACGAAAATTTGCGCTGTAGTACTTTGTCATTTAACCGCTGACAGGATTTATCCCTTAAATGTATATTGTATACAACATTTTGCTACTAGAATGAAACTAAACAAGAATACACGACACATTTGAAACGCTGGGTAAAAATTATCATTCGTTTGATTACAACTTATGCCACTTCAAATCTAAACTTTTGGCTACAGTATGACATATGTTAAGGGTTAAGTAGCTGTTGCTACATGCTGTCATACTTATTGTGGTTAACTATCTGCCACTGTCGATCACGTGACATATCGACGCTTATCATTATCATGAACAACGCTGCATCTTGAGACAATAATGTCGTAATTTGTATTCTAACAATGAAGCACTAGAATTCCAATTGTAAGCGCGTACTATTTTGGAAGACAGCGTTGTTCATGATAAGCGTCGATATATCTTATTATGTAGTGTCATAAAGTTGAAAATGGGTCTAAAGGACCTTCACCTCAGTGGTGCAGGATTACCCCCTTTATTCATATACATCTCCTAAATTCGGAAGCCAATAAGTATCGTTTGTCCCTTTCGATCTTATAAGCATATTGATAAGACCGAGCAAGGCTTTTATTTCATGACAAAGTAATGTTTTTTCATGTCTCGACCGTAAATTTTATATAGGCATCAATTCTTAAGCGTCGAAAAACTCTCCCTAGGAAGAATTTAGTACAATTTAAATGACGCCTTTATAGAGATATCGCAATGCCAGTGGAATGGTGAATTATATTTACTTTACTATAAAAATAATTTAAGTAATACAAGCTTCCTACGCTTTGTGATTGATATTGAAATCTATAAACATTTCTTTCTCCCAACATTTACATTACATATATTCCTATTTACTTATGGACCGGTCTTAGAACGTTTTAAAAATTAACAACACTATTCGTTATATTATTCTATGTGTAAGAACAAAATCGGTGGCAGGTATAAATATGACGATATTTATGATGCAGGTAAATACAGCGAAGTGAATTTATAAAATATTGACCGTCGTCACAAATCAAAACTCAACAAAACATTTTTTAATATGCTATTATATTCGTCGGTAAATTATATCTCAATTTGAAAGTTTTGATATTGATCGATCCAAAAATGCTGACATTTAGTAGGCACATATATTGAAAAAAAAAAATGTTAAGGGATAAAATGATTTTCCTTGAGACTTCGAAATCTATTAAATGTAAGTCTATCCAGTTTTATTTCCAATTTCATACCAGCGTTGCACAATTCGGCTGACGACGACGAGCGAAGCGAGAAGACTTGTGTCATCGGTTCGGTTTCAATATATACCACAAGGCGTCACTAGAGCGTCCTGCCGCACTGTTCTGTCACTGTTCCGGTGATCACGGATCACTGATCATAGTGATCATCCTGTGATCACTGTTTAGAAGCCGAGGATGGGCCGGGGAGCGTTGCTCGCGTTGTCGTGGTAGATCTGTAAACAAAAATATCAATTAAAGTATAACAATGATCATAGTTTAAGCACCCCCAGTAAACTTATCCTGCGTTATCTCCCCTCTCGCGATCTGCCTTCGACCACGGGTGTAACGTCATGCTTGAAACGTCAGGATAAAATTAAACGTAAGTTTACGCGATCAAGATCCGTTTGTAGTTAAAATATGAGTGATATCGTGAAAATTTAGATCAATACACCCTAAGTAAATTATTTTCTTTATATAGCGGTATGTGGACTTTTTTCAATGTCGTCCTCTCACTTTTTTGGGATTTGCAACTTTTAATATGATTAGCACTCAGAATCACAAGCTCTATCGATCCTGGTAGGAGTTATTGTCCCAAGATTTTTTTAAGTACGCTCCAAAAAGCGCAAATACCGCTCCATAAAGCCTTTCTCGCGGCCAAGGAACAATACATAAATGCTTTCCCCACTCCATAAATTCTGACTGATCCGCTAGCAGTGGTCAGGGTCCAGTGTGCACAGGTACCGGTCGGCTCGCTAGATGAACCCATGTGCCCGAGTCAGGGTCTGACATGCTCTCGATCCCATGCCTTCGTAAGCGGCAGAGTGGGCAAAACACCGTGGGGTTAAGAGCCCAAAAAGGGGATGCGTTAAGGGATTCCCCAAACAAAAATGGGGTCTATACCTTATCCGCTAGCAGTGGTCAGGGTCCGGAGGCGTGCACAGGTACTGGTCGGCTCGCTGGTGCTGGATGAGGGCTGCGACGGTGCTGGAGTCTGCTGGTAGTTCGGACTTCTTGCGCAGGAGGGGCGCCGGTTTGGCTTGAGTTAGGCCTTGCTTGCGGGCCTGCGAACAAAAATAATGTTTAATTGAGAAACATGCTAATCTATATTGTTAAGGACTGGAAATTGGTTATAGAAACGACCAAAAGATAGCCGCTTCCGTATTAACAAACACGCGACATTTATAGCTTATACCTGAACGAGTAACTATAAACATCACCGTGTCTCTTTTATTTACACGGGAGCGCTTATTATTTGATCGTTTTTATAGCCGATAGCTTATAGTTTACTCGCTCGCAAAAATATGCTAATCTATATTGGTAAGGACAGGAAATTGGCGATAGAAACGACCAAAAGACAGCCGCTTCCGTATGAACAAACACGCGACATTTATAGCTTATACCTGAACGAGTAACTATAAACATCACCGTGTCTCTTTTATTTAAAAGAAAGCGCTTATCTTCTGTTCATATTTATAGCCGATAGCTTATAGTTTACTAGCACGCGATGGGACTAGTGCCTTAGCTTCTAACCGCTGCCACAACTCTTTCCGTTGGAAGCATTCGCGCTGCCTGGATACAGTAAATGCAACGTACCTGAGTGGCTGCTCTTTCGATCCTAGTATAGCTGATGTCGGGCGTATCGTGGGCGAAGCTGCTTTAGGCACTGGTCCCACTAGGATTGATAGCTCGGTTATAAAAGAGAACAAAAGATAATCGCTTTACAGCTTTACGCTAGTATAGTTACTAGCTCAGCTGTTAGCTTCTAGCCGCTGCCACAATAAAATTCTTCCCGCTAGTGGCGTTCACACTCCTTGTAGGCTTATGATGGTCACGTCTTTAATCGTTGCCGTCACATTCTAACAAATATGCAAGCGCGAAAGTGAGTCAGAGAAGCCATCTGGAAATAATCAGTAGACGTAACGTATCTGAGTGGCTTCCCTTTCGATCCTAGTATAGCTAAGATCGGGTGCGTCGTCAGAGAACTGTATGTTGTCATCTCTTCGTGGCGCCTTGGCCTCTTTAGCTTCACAATCTTTCCCGCTGGAGGCATTCCTTGTTGGTTTAAGATGGTTCCATGTTTAACCGTTTATCATTGCCGTCAGGTTCTAACAAGTAACTATAAACATTGCAAGTGGGAAAGTGACGATAAACGGTAAACGGTGATCATCATAAGCCATCTGGAAATAATCAGTGGATATAACGTACCTGAGTGGCTTCCCTCTCGATTCTAGTGTAGCTAAGATCAGGCGCGTCGTCGGCAAACTGTATGTTGTCGTCCCTCCGCGGCGTCGGCGGCGGTGCCTTGGCCGCTTTAGCCTCTAACCGCTGCCATAATTCTTCCCGTTGGAGGAGGCGTTCGCGCTCCCTGGAAACACAGTAAAATAAATAGTACTCGTCACAGAATAACTAATAGTACCATGTACAGAAAATCCACTCTACAAGAGTGTGATGCGATAAATGTGAATATCAGAATCTTTCGACTAAGCTTTTCTTTTGTCTCTTTCGACGAAACTCAATATCTTTGGAAATACTGGGAGCAGGGATCGAAACCGGTATTTTACAAAAACCTCGAAATAGTTCAATATTTTAAAATTTTATATACTCTTTATGTACTGCTCAATATTTTATGTAATTTACAATATCATATTTTTCAATTACTCCATCAACTTACAATTTATATACCGAAGAACGAAGAAGAACGAAAAAAGAACCGTTCTTTTTGTATGGAGAAATTAACGGTTCCGGTCACTGTACTGGAGTGACTAAATTCTCTACATAGGCGCCTCGTTAACACATTGAGCGCGGAGAGCTCCCGAGGGGAGTTCTCTGTGAGAGGTCAGTTTTCGCTACAAAGCAGAAAAATCACGGGATCGACTACGAGCGTAGCGCGTAGCACTCGTTGGCAATGAAAGTATCTAGGTATTAGCTATGAAGAGTTTTAAAAGCGTCACCGCCGACGACGTCCGCAACATTGTACAAGAATTGCTTCATGCAGCCGTGAAGGAGATTAACACTACAATGCAGAAAAATATATCGGCCCAGTTGGATCCATTGAAACAAGAAATCAAGGACGTGCAACAATCGATGGATTTCATGAGCAGTAAGTTTGACGATCTGATGGCTGACCAATCGTCAGTGAAGAGGGATGTGAATGATCTACAGAAAGAAAATCTTAATCTAAAATCGAATATCTCTGATCTCAATCTGCGGATCAATCAACTCGAACAGCAATCTCGTGCTAATAACTTGGAAATTCAATGCGTGCCAGAGAGTAAATCGGAAAACTTGGTCACCATGGTTAATAACCTGATTCAGGCAGTGGGTTGTGAGTTAACTGAAGCAAGCGTCCTGCACTGTACCCGGATTTCTAAACTCAACGCAGAAACCTCACGTCCGCGGTCCATCGTTGTACAGTTATCATCTCCAAGAGCTCGTGATCATCTTCTCGCTGCTGTCATAAAGTACAATAAAGGCAACCCTAACAATAAACTTAACTGCGCTCACCTTGGTTTTTCTAATGTTACATCTCCGATTTATGTTGTCGAGCACCTATCTCCCGCCAACAAAAAACTACACGCAGCAGCTGGATCGCTGCTAAAAATAAGGGCTATAAGCATGTTTGGATAAGGAACGGGAAAGTTTTTGTCAGAAAAACCGACGACAGTGAATTTATCTACATTAGAAGCGCAGAAACTTTAAATAAAATTAATTTATTAAATAATAAATTTTAGTAGCGTTTATTTACATAAATAATCATAACAGAGTTTGAACTAAAGATATACTATCAAAATAGTCGAGGTCTACGTACGAAAACTGAAATATTTTATCGCAATCTATGTTGTACAACCTATGATGTAGTTATTTTAACCGAAACTTGGTTGAATGGCTCAGTGTTCAACAGTGAGCTATTCGACGACAGATATGTTGTTTTTAGAAAAGACAGAGAACAATCATGCAGTCAGAAAGGCAAAGAAGGAGGAGGAGTCCTAATTGCCGTCTTAAAATCATTTAAACCAAAACGTATTACTAAATGGGAAAGTGTCTATGAGGACCTATGGATTGAAATAAATATACCAACAGCGCAATCTGTTCGTCGAATAGCTCTCTGTGCAGTCTATCTCCCGCCTCCAATTCAGCGTAGCACGCTGGAAAGCTTTGTAAACCACTGTAATACTGTTCTTGATCACATAGATTCAAATTTCTGTATAGTTGGTGACTTTAATTTAGGAGGCATAGATTGGGCATTAGTTAATGATGTATCTAGTAATTATGTTGCTCCTGGCTTTAACAAAATTTTTACCGACTTTGTTCACATGCAAAAATTGATACAGTTTAATTCTGTAACGAATAAAACTAACAGAACCTTAGACCTTGTTTTATCGTCTGATACGTTGCTTTGTACTGTTACAGAAAATGTAAATCCCCTGAGCTTAATAGATATGTTTCACCCCCCTCTCAATATTATTATTACTCTTACCCAAGAAACCCGGCTTCCATATAACACCCATAATACAAGGCCTAATTTCTATAAAGCTAGATATGATTTAATACGCAAAGAACTAAGCGATTGTGATTGGGATGAGCTTTTTTCAGACACTGAGAATGTAAATGATATGTTAAAAGTGTTTACTGGGAAGATACAACTAATTATCCAGAGGCTCGTACCCTTTACTAGGCGTAAAAACAACCGGCGCCCGCCTTGGTTCGACAAAAAGTTAAATAAACTTCTTAATGAGAAAAACAAGATCCGAATTCGTTTTAAGAAATATAAAAATCCATTAGATGAAATAGAACTTAAAATCCTTGGTAAAAGATGCGATATTTTGGCTAAAAACAACTATCATAATTACATCGAACATATTGAAAACGAACTAGCTGTAAATCCCAAACTTT
Source organism: Thaumatotibia leucotreta (assembly GCA_025490895.1). Taxonomy (NCBI): domain Eukaryota; kingdom Metazoa; phylum Arthropoda; class Insecta; order Lepidoptera; family Tortricidae; genus Thaumatotibia; species Thaumatotibia leucotreta. Next base: position 5,248 of record JALPQI010020457.1, on the reverse strand, counting down.
TTTGGTCACATGTTAAAGCCAAACGGGGTGGAACTAGTGTTTATCCGGCAGCAATGTCTGATGGGTCGATTGTAACTTCTGTCAATTCCGAGATCTGTGATATGTTTGCAGCTAATTTTTTGACAGTATATAGTCAGGATGATGAAGTTAGTATGGACAATATGCCTCAGTTACTGTCATTAAAAAATAATAGCCAAAGTCTTTCAGCTCCAATTATTGACCATGACTTATTGCTCAAAAAGCTCCAAAGTTTAAGCTGCAATAAAGGGCCTGGACCGGATGGTATTCCTCCAATCTTTATCAAATCCTGTGCCTCTGAACTCGCTTATCCCTTGCATTTAATTTACAGTAAGTCACTAGCAACACGGATATTCCCTACTGAGTGGAAAATGGCAAAAGTGGTACCCGTTTATAAGTCCGGTAATGAAAACCTTGTTTCTAACTATAGGCCGATCTCTATATTGTCCACCTTTGGTAAGATATTTGAGTCGATTATTTGTCCGTATATACAACATCACTTCAAACTTTATGTGTCAGACCACCAGCATGGATTCGTTGGCTCAAGATCAACGAGCACTAACCTGGTTACGTTTACTGAGTATTTGACAAGTGTTATTGATTCCAGTGGACAGGCGGATGTAATATACACGGACTTCTGTAAGGCATTTGACAAAGTCTCCCACAAGGTTCTGATTTATAAGCTATCCGTGTATGGAATATCTGGCTGTCTGCTGGAGTGGCTGCGCTCATATTTAACTGACAGACAATATTATGTTGTGGTAAATGGTTATCAGTCATCATTCTGTAATATAACTTCTGGCGTTCCGCAGGGCTCGCACTTGGGCCCTGTCTTGTTTAACATGTTCATTAACGATATACCAGACTGTTTTCATCACTCTAAAGTATTTATGTACGCAGATGACTTAAAATTTGCAAGAACGATAACTACAAGGCAAGATATTTCTCGTCTTCAGTTGGACATAGACAGACTTTGTAGATGGTGCCAGGAGAATCACATGCAATTGAATCCTGATAAATGTTTCCAAATGACATACTCCCGAAAATATAATGTGGTTAATTCTAGTTACTACATTGGAAACCATAAACTTGACGTTATGGATACCATTCGCGATCTGGGCGTACTATTTGACAGAAAGCTCACATTCATACCGCATATAGAAAGCACAGTCAAAAAGGCATCTCATATGTTGGGCTTCATGCTTCGTAATTGTAAAACCTTCAGGCGTACAAAGATCAAAATTCTGCTTTTCAATAGCTTAGTGCGTAGTATCTTGGAATACGGCAGCGTCGTTTGGCGGCCGCATTACGCAACACATTCATTGCGGCTTGAAAGGGTACAGAAACGCTTTTACCAACACTTGGCGTATTATCACAACCGTGCCATGGCTAAAAGAAGAGTTTCATATCGACGCCGACTGTCATTCTTTAAGGTCGATTCTTTGGACACGCGTAGGGTATTTCTGGATGCGTTGTTTTACACAAAATATTACGGTACAAAATAGATTGTCCTCAACTCTTGGGTCTCCTTAACTTTCGTGTTCCCGCGCGCTTCCCTCGTACACCGATCACGCCTTTTTGTACACCTTTTAGAAAGTCAGTGTCTGGCAAGAACTCTCCCATTTACAGGTTTTCTGGAGTTGCTAATAGTTACAGTGATGTGACGGATATTTACTCCGATTCACCTAGTAAATTATTATCAGCAATCCGTAAACATGCATCGAATAAGTAGGTGAACAAGTAAATGTCTGGTTCCTAGCTGTTCCTAATGGTACTTGTACTTTACATGATATTGTGTAATTATTATTATCTTCTTCCTAAGGCATTGTATTGTTATTTGTATAAGGGCATAGCCTATTATGCATTTAAATCAAGATATCCTCATGAATTTATTGTTTTGTCAAATTTAACGCTTTCGCTGACAGTGCGAGAGTTAAGCGTAGTTAACCATACAAGCACCCTAAATGTCGATGTAGTGTCACCGAAAGCGTTAACATATAACATCTATAGTTTCATAGTAGCACAGTTTTATATTATTTAAATTAAGTTATATGTATTCACACAGTTTCGCATGTGGTGTTTACCTCTAAGTAATTGTTGCACTTAGAGTGAATATGTGATAGCATGTATCATAGTATAAATGAAAAAGTGTAATGATTGTTGGTGAACCTAAATAATAAAAAAAAAAGCTTGATCATCCTTACTTATCTTAACTAGTTAACAAGTTTCTATCCTCAACATAAACTTTTGTTCTTAATGAACAGAGCAGGGGAATGTAAGCTGTCTATTGTTGTCCATGTATTTTTTCTATGGTAAGCAAATCTGTTACATTATGGGATTATCCGCATAGTAAAAAAGTAACACCTTTCCTCATAGACACCTTGTATAGTGACTCCTACAAACAAATAGAACATGGAAGCCGCATGCCATACTAAATTGCCTTTCAAAAACGGTCCCGAATTTTAGTTGACAAGTGTCACCCCCTCTTCAATGCATCACGATAATGAATTTCAATGTCAACCTATGAAAACTTAAACCGCAATTTAAAAATAGTTGTGATTGGTCCACCAAAGTTTTGATTGGCTAGATTCTATAAACATTTGTCAAAGTTCTTGCGCCGAAATATGCCCAGTGTTAAGAAATACGCTATATCCTGTCCATTTTAGTACAATTGAACAATAGGCATGATGACTGGCAAGTCAAATCAGCATCTTTTTCGAACTGTCAAAACGACCACCACTATGAAATTTTATATGAAATACTCAAAAGTGACGTCACGTTTGAGTACTGTCAAATGACCTACTCTTTTAAGTTCCTTCCAATTTATTAAATAGAAGTTCTGTACAAAAAATCCTGCAATGTACATCTTAGTAATAATTTCTTCGTGTATTGTGTCGTGCATAATGTTAAATAATTTATTTTAACTACAGTCACCATCCCTATTGTTTTTGGGGGCATTTTTGAGCTGACGTTAGACGCCCATGTTATATAATTATGGTCGCAGAGTGACTCACTTCTGTTTCTCCTGCTTATACTGCTGCGTGCACTCGTCGAACAGCTTCTGGTTCATCTCCATGAACAGCTTGAGCGCGTTATAGACCAGCCCGTGTATGGTCTTGTTCCAGTGGCTCTTGGTGTTGCGGTACAGCGACGGGAACATGATGGGCAGGATGTGGGTGGCGTTGTCCGAGATCAGAGACATTATGTACTCGTTGTTCCAGTAGTAGAGCGCGCGTTCTGCCACCTGGAATTAGGTTGAGGGTTATGGGTTTGTCAGGAACTTATCAAATGTTAAATCGTTCTAGACTGTTTCGATATTTGATGCGAGTAGACGTTCATTTAATAGCAATTTAAGTTTTGATTTAACAAAATTTCGTTTTGAAGTATTTTTTTCAGTGGTAGAACAGATTATTCAGCTTCTAATGGAAATTATCTGCGTCCCTGGTTCATAGCACGGTTGATTACTCAATAAAATAACTGCAGACAGGAGCTTATTGCATAATAAATTATAACTAATATTACAAGCGGAAGTTTCTTTCTAGTAAGAGAGATGGAAAAGAGACTTCTGCTTGTAATATTAGTTGTAAATAATTTGTTATGCCATAGGCCCCTGGTTTGGTTTCTAAAATCGATTGGTGAAATTTTGGTGTGGTTCAGCGCATAGGAAGGTCTGGAGACAGATTTAGGAAAATCCTACCAATTAATCCTATAAACATCATATCAACAATCCATCCAACAAAAAGCTCTAGTGGTTGTAAATACTTTCTCAAAATCGTCAACAGGTTTCTTAAAAGGAGTACCAGGCACCCATAGCATGCCTGGAAGTGCAGACTAGAGACTTCGCAAAGTCTTTCAGAATCATCAGCAGATTCTGCAAACGAAGTACCAGGCACACATAACTAACCTGGAAGTGCGGACTGGAGACGCACTTGGCGAGCTGCCTGAAGAGCGGATCCATGATCTTCTGGAACTCTGCCGGTTCGATCACGTCGAGGATTTCTTCCATTATGCGATATATTATCTAAGTATAGAAACTGTTTGTGCGATGTTTCTTTTTTTGTCCAATACAACAGATTTTGAACACAAATAATTATGATTCGGCCATTTTTTTGCTAACTTACACTCTCAAAATTGTCGCAGCAGATATGTTAAACAGAGTACCAGGCACCCATAACATGCCTGGAAGCAGACTAGAGACTTCGCCAAATCTTTCAGAATCAGCAGATACTGCAAGCGAAGTACCAGGCACACATAACTGACCTGGAAGTGCGGACTGGAGACGCACTTGGCGAGCTGCCTGAAGAGCGGGTCCATGATATTCTGGAACTCTGCCGGTTCGATCACGTCGAGGGGTTCCTTCCATTATGCGATATGTTATCTAAGTATAGAAACTGTTTGTGCCATGTTTCTTTTGTCCAATATAACAGATAATATGCTCTGAACACAAATAATATGCTCCGGTAATTTTTTTGATAACTTACACTCTCAAAATTGTCAGCAGATATGTTAAACAGAGTACCAGGCACCCATAACATGCCTGGAAGTGCAGACTGACTTCGCAAAGACTTACAGAATCAGCAGATTCTGCAGACGAAGTACCAGGCACACATAACTGACCTGGAAGTGCGGACTGGAGACGCACTTGGCGAGCTGCCTGAAGAGCGGGTCCATGATTTTTTGGAACTCTGCCGGTTCGATCACGTCGAGGATTTCTTCCATCTCGTTTAGGAACATGACTTCCTTTGGCGAGTGTGTCTTTGGCCAGTATTTTAATAATGCCCTGCAATAAATGTTGAGATGTGTAAGTTGCATTTTGCTGTTAAATACCAACCTGAATACTTGTAGGTACAAGACTGTGTTATATTAAATTTGGTAAGTGTAAACTGTTATTCGGTCTTAAGGCCTGGCCACGAGATTGGTCTAAGGCGACCGGCAGCGATCCATAAGTTGGAGCGGGATGCCGATAGCCGAGTTTTCCACTAAGCCGGTTGGTTGCCTATGACCCATGTTGTGGCCAGGTCATCATAGACATATTCATAAGACTGAAACAGACATACAATATCGGTTAGCTAAGTTAGCAGACGTTTATGATTAATTATGAACTAGATCACAGTATTACACAAAAGTTTAACCTCCCAACCGCCATGAATCGGTCAACTGCGATTGACTTTGTCAAGTTTGTTATGTCAAATGAAGGTTCATTTTAAACGGCAAGCGTAGTCGCATATTG
>JALPQI010020456.1:0-23477 GCA_025490895.1 Thaumatotibia leucotreta | reverse complement strand
TTTCTGTCCATCCCCACATTATCCTGCTTCTAGCATCAACTCCTGAGCCTGGGACGGGGGATGACCTGAGGCTGTGTCTATCAGGGCCTGATCTAGAGTAAGTACAAGTATTGTGAATGGTGGGGCAAGGGCTCGATTTTTGAAATCAGCTCTCCAAAAAACTATCGGCCACAGGGGGGCTACGATCAGGTAAATTCCTAGAGCTGTAGTCATTGCGTGTGCTAATACTTGAGGTATAAAGAATGGTGGTGGGAATATCCAGGCTAGCTGGTAACGCCACGTTCGACTGAATGCATTGTGAAACTGGGCTTGACGATCTGCCACGTTCAGTGATACATAATTAGGCACTTCATACGCCCTTGCCGACACGAGGTGTACTTCCGGCGTGTCCCATTTCGAGAATATATTCACTGTTATTATGGGTAGGAGAAGGAGATTTCACTCTGAAACGACAGGCAGGCGAGACAGGCGGTCTGGTTCGCAATCGAACTTACCGGAAGATAGTGAATTAGTAAATTAATGTTGTACTGGTCTACTAGATGAAAGACCTTGTAGCATAGATTCATTAGGGAGGATGACAGAGTTCCCCCTTCGTTCCTCAGGAAGGCAACTACAGACTTGTCGTCGCTTTGTGTCATGGAAGAGTTTGTTAGGTAATGGCAACAACATTTTAGGGCATTTAGGATCGCGAGCATTTCTCTTTGATTTGGATGGAGATTTGACTCTTCTTGTCCTATCTTCTTATTGCCCCCATCATTTTATATTTTCATTGTTTATCCACAATGATAGTTCGAGCAGCGCTTCCAAGAGTATATATAGGGAAACGACAATATATGGACTGGTGAAGGGGACTCGCACCAAATGCTAACAGGGCTCTGTGATTGAAACGGCCACGGAGTACTGGAAAGCGGACAAAGTTTAGGGAGCCCACAATACTTTGAATTTCGTTTGTACAAGTGGATTTTCGCTTCAAAAACGGCATTTATTTTCAGGGCCAAGCATTTCTTTAATGGGAAGTACTTTTTGTTGGCATGAGGATACCAACAATTTTTCAGGTATTCTATGGCCCTCCGAGGGGTAAGGATAGACTTAACATGATTGACCTGCCAGCCCAAATGTTCTAGAATTTGCACTGTTTTGAAGGCTTTTCGTGATAAAGGCCGAGGTTCCGATTTGCTAGGAGAAAAAATCTAAATTAACTAAAACTCGAAAGGGCTGGGCAACCCAATTGGTCAGAAATAACCTTAAGCAAGCAGGTCCTCTGCAGCTGTTGAAAATCAGACTTTGAAACAAATTCAGACTCGCTGGCTGCGACAGGCAGATGGAAATAGGCGTTTGACAGATCTATTTTTACTAGCAATTCTGAGGGCTGAATGAACCCTGAAATTCGGTGAAATTTTCACTAACTTGAACTTTACGATCGGTAAGTATAGAATTAAGATTTGAATATTGGACGTTAAGATCAGTCGCTTTTTGGGATTAGGAACATCGGCGTGACAAAAACTAGGAGTGTAATATATAGATAGCACGCCAGTCTCAATAATTCTTTGAATTGTTTCCTGCATTTGGCAATGCTAACGGGGGCCTTAGGTAAAACGAATTTCGAAACGATTTAATCAATTTTAATAGTGAGCGTGGAATATTTAATGATTCTCATCTTTCCAAAAAAATTAAAAATTAAAAACTGACCCGTTCGAAAACTGTTGCAGTCAGAATTTCCTCTTTTGATTAAAGTCCCTGCGTGGGAAGTTTTGACCTAGTCGGGTAGTGATTTTATAGGCATTGGGGCCTTGGGGTCTCGGGCCCAGGCTACGCTGGCGAGGCTTTCCCTGACCTTGGCTATTTGAAATTATTCTGGATGGGCGAAAGGGATCGCGCTAGCCCATTGGTAAAAAGTTATAATTGCCTTGCGCAGACAATTTTAAGGTATATTCATAAAGCAGCTTGACTCGTCATAAATACCCTGTGTGTACCCTTTTTGAGCATTACTACCCAGATCAGCACTTGCTTGCGCCGCAGGCTTATTTTGGGTTGGCGTTCAGACCAGCGACAAAGTTTTTGTAAGAAAGGTCAAGGCATATTCATGAAGCAGTTACACTGGTCATAAATGCCCTGCGTGGGCCCTTTTTAGGAATAACTACACAGATTAGCACATGCTTGCGCAGCAGGCTTATTTTGGTTTGGCGGTGAGTCCGGCCAAAAGTTTTTGTAAGACGAGTCTAGTCATATTCATAAAGCAGTTAGATTGGTCATAAATACCCTGTGTTGGCCCTTTTTGAGCATTACTACATAGATTAGCACTTGCTTGCGCAGCAGGCTTATTTTGGGTTGGCGGTCAGACCGGCCAAAAAGTATTTGTAATAAAGGTCTAGGTGTATTCATAAAGCAGTTAGACTAGTCATAAAATACCTGCATAGGCCCCGTTTGTGAGCATTAATACACATTAGCACTTGCTTACGCAGCAGGCTTATTTTGGGTTGGCGGTCAGACCGGCCAAAATTTTTGTAAGAAAGGTCTAAGCATATTCATAAAGCAGTTAGACTGGTCATAAATGCCCTGCGTGGGCCTTTTTTGAGCATCACGACATAGATTAGCACCTGCTTGCGCAGCAGGCTTATTTTGGGTTGGCGGTCAGACCGGCCAAAAAGTTTAGGAAATGTCACAGTGATTTTCCAATAAAAGTTGTGTGAGCTCGGGGTATCTTTCTTATGGACTCTTTGACACTTAGGCAGCGGGGGATACAATCTCGTCTTTGTCGGATAAGGTCAGCGCGGTGACGACATGTTAGTTGCAATCATTACAGATATATTGATTTAAACTCTCACGATTATCACTCATACCTATTTTAAGACCAGTTTGTCGTTAAAGCATCATTAGGGATCTTATGAAAACTACCCTCCATAAAAGATCTGATTTTATTTTCTAACGGCTGAAAAGACAGCTCATCAGCAGTACGAGACCATGCTATTAATGCGTCAAAAACATAAATTCTTTAATTAGTCATTTGTCTCGAGGCCTACAAAGGCCGGTTGGGAGCAGCAAAGCTTATGTACCTCTGAATATCGGACGCTTGTCCAGTTTTCGGAATCAAAATGTTGAACAGAGATTATAAGGTCAACATGAGCGGGCGAGTATTTTGGAACGGACGGTTCTTCTAAAACATCGTTAAATGCAACTTTAGTGTCAAACCATTTTCTTTAAGAACAGTGGGTTCAAATTTATTCAGCCTTGTATATACGAGTATCCCGCTGCTCAAGTTGCCCTCTAATTCATCTTATTTGCCTGAGAAAGGTACATTACTCATGGATTGCAACATGTCACTAATACAGATCTGGATACCGCTAACCTTCTATGGCATCGTTACGCCGCCTTCGGCTCCCATGCCGGAGTAGGTATAGTCTTGAATCGGACGATGAGCTAGTGCTTGATGCACTAGATATGTCCGTCATTATTTTGCAAAAACTCTGCAAAATAAAATAAGATTAGTAACAAATTTTTATATTCGAACGGTAAAACCGTTAAGACTTTAAAATATATTTCACTTACAAATTCCAGGAATTTGTGACTGAACCGTACGTCTCGATAAACGAGACACCAATGACGAGGGAGCGGGCATCCCTACCCTGGTACCCTGGTGGCACAAACGGGAAACTGATAGAGGGGGTAAAAAGAGTAGAGTATAGTCAAATCAGCAACCGTCACGTCATAGTAAACAAGATGGCCTCTCTCAAATATTAATGTAGGTTTCGAATAACGGTGCAGAAGCTTAATAGATAAATACATATAGATACTTAAATACATAGACAGCCATGACCAAGGAACAAATATTTGTGATAAATAAATACACAAATAATGCCCTCACCGGGATTCGAACCCGGAACCTCCAGCTTCGTAGGCAGGGTCACTACCAACTAGGCTACGGAGGCTGACAATATGTTATGTTTTAAAACACGACCGATAGGGAGTGTTTTAAATCGACACGAGTTATGAATTTCGGTTTTGCACGTGTCTCGTACGACGTTTTTTAGTGCAGATGGCCCTCCGAAGTTTTGGACCTGACGTAAAATGACACACTTCTCGCACTAGAGCCTAAAAAGGCACCATCTGTATTAAAAAATAACTTATACGGCATTTTTTTACTATTTTAGTTAATCTTTTACCCGGTGACATTGACATTAGTTCTTTTTTTACGTTGAAATGCCAAGATGTTCTGTCGCTTTACAATTTACTTCCGGTATTTAACTTTTTAAAGCAGGTTTCTTCCGGTAAAGTAGTTATGAAATGGCTTTACATATCGACGCTGGAAAGGAGAAATTGGATAAGCGACACAGTGCGTACTTTACAGGAGAGGCTAAAAACCGCCGATATTTTCGAAAAAAAATCATTAAAATGAATTAGGAGGCCAAATCAAATAATTGAAGCATTATTTATGGACATAAATATGTTTTCTATGTGATGTTTTAATTATTTAATGTATTCAAGTGTTATTTAAGGATTTACTGTCGCTTAAGCAAAATGGTCGGAAAAATTGATTCAGGTAAAATTATCTAACCAACAAGTTGTAAAAGAAATAAGGAAGGTAAAAAAGTCCACCCGAGACTTACATAACAAATTCATCATGTGAAAATTATCTAACTGCCGATGTGGCTTATTTTATATTCGGGTAAAAATATATAAATTGAAAAAAATAGCATAAATATATCAGTAAGAAATATCCACATACTTAAAATGAGAAACTATTTTAGACTTCATAGTAAGTCATTTCAATTACAAGAGTAACATTCCGTGACTAGTAAACGAATTTACTTACACGTGAAAAAAGAAAGACACTGTTTTAGGTATTTTTATAACTTTATTCCAAAAAGTAGGTAAGTATGTGAGTAAGTAATAGTTATTGTTAAGTATTAAAAACAAATATATTTTGTTTTTCTATTTGAGATCATTTCTCTTTATTTTAACCCTTAAATGCATGGTGATACATCATGCATCATGTATTTTCGACTCTATTGACAACATGTCAGAATTCAAATTAGAATAAATCTTTGTCAAGGTCATGCATTTAAGGGTTAAAATATGCAAAATCAACAAGGATAACTCGTTATTGAGCCAACAATAGTTAGTACCTACCTACAAACGAGGCACTTGAAAACTATCTACTTTTAACAACCGTACCTGTTGGTATGTTTATCCATCGTATTACGTTATGATAACACTTAAAAAATAGTTTTAGTTAGTACCTATTTCTTTTTTTATTTTTATTTATTAAAGTTCCAAAAACATTTTATTTAACGCAGAGTAAAAATTGACAGGACAACCCATCTGCCAAATGTTTCTACATAACGTGACAAAGAATAAAATAGCAGACATTTATGTATGCAAATTGTTGCTAACTTTTTTCTGACATTTCATTAGGATAAGTGACAGTAGTATTCTAATGTAAATTCAGGTAAAAAGGGATACCTAAGCGACATATGGTTCATAAATAAATGTAGGGGTAAAAATGGATAAACGCCAATAGTTCAAATATCATAGTTAAGTAATATTGTCTAACCGTCTTTAATTTTAAAATTAAGATAAAGGTAAAATTGTCCAAACGACATGAGAACATATCATACAGTCAGGTAGAAATAGCTAACCCACAAGTGATGATTAGTTGTTACACAGCAAAAATATCCAAGTAAAAGGACCCCGGGCCTAAAGTATGGAAAATGTGGTTTCAGTCAAATCTTCTGATGATATGTCATAGATTTCAGTGCCTTGAACAAAAAACTCTATGGGTGCTACCACGGTTTCCGGGTCCCTTTCCATGTTCTGCTCGATTTTGTACCAGATAACAAAGTAGTACTTAGTTCTACTTCGGGTCTATTTATTTAAACAATTGACATTAGTTTGAAACTTTTTTGTGATAATGCTGGTTAGTTAAAGACATAAAACGTCTACAATGTCAACTTCATACGCACGTGATTGACTTATCGTTTATAGCTAAATGTGTGATTTTATAATATACTTGACATTGTAAAATATGAACTCATTCAAACATTAGAAAATATGGCGCTACTTTTAAATAGAGGACTTTGCTTCGTATGTAATAATGCTGTTGCTTTTCGTGCACTGCGGCGGATACCTACCAGAAAACAACGAAGAAAAATTGAAATCTGCTATTTCGTTCAGAGAATCTATGAACAACATGCCGGTTGAGTTCAACAACGAGTCCCGTGTATGTATTAATTGTGACCGATTGCTGAACTCAGCCGGCATTGTATGTAGACGTTTTATGTCTTTAACTAACCAGCATTATCACAAAAAAGGTTCAAACTAAAGTCAATTATTTAAATAAATAGACCCGAAGTAGAACTCAGTACTACTTTGTTATCTGGTACAAAATCGAGCAGAACATGGAAAGGGACCCGGAAACCGTGGTAGCACCCATAGAGTTTTTTGTTTAGGGCACTGAAATCGATAACATATCAAAATTTCAGAAGATTTGACTGAAACCACATTTTCCATACTTTAGGCCCGGGGTCCTTTAACCTGTCATGACAAATAGGTAAAATAATCCAAGATTCATTATGTTGAATTATATTTTATCTAATCTCCATTTTCTTAAAAGTTGTCAAAAACCAAGTCGTTTAGTAGTAAAAAATGATCGAAAGTTCTCTAAATCACCAATGGGATAAGCGACACAAAAGTTGTCAGATGGATACGAAACCTAGCTCATTCGACGCGGAAAAATTTGCCGATTCTAACGGTATGTATAACTCAATATCTTCAAAAATGTCGCTTATCCAATTTCTCCTTTCCAGCGTCGATATCAAGTTTAATCATCGAACCAGCGAGATGGTACAAACAGCAACACAGCTGGGTATACACTTCAGAAATTGGAAATATTGCATGAAAGAGAATCACACTTACAGTCACATGTCAGTTACATAGGAATGTTGAGCCACTTGGCAAAGGATGCAATTTGGTCGTGTAATATTATGGGTTCGGTATTTTTCGTTAGTAGGCACGATCGCGACATTTCCGATGGTCCCCGATGATATGTCATCGAATCTTTGTTGCGTCAAAATTTCAGTATCTGAAAACTAGTTGACATAATAAAAATTCCTTCGTCTACGAAAATTAAGAATTAGCTATCGGCCATTATTAGACGCTAAATGTCGTTGTTCCTAGTGGAAACTGGATAACGACAGTTCTTCATAGATTTGTCTAAAACCGTTTAGTAATTTAATCACGGCTTCTTTAAATCGGATTTCATGATTTATCTGACATTAATAGGCGAGGTATTTTTCCAAGTCAAGATATTTTTACAAATAGCCATGTTATCGCGCAATTTTAAATTATTTTTTTCATTGACAGAGACAAATGCTATTGCTGTCTTTATTATAATTCATCACATCTCTTAGTTGACGTTAGTTGAATACTTATGTAACCTTTGTGGAAATATGGTAGATAGACGTTTGACAGTCTACCTATAATCCTTTAATCTGTCAGTAGCCATACAAATGTTTAATAGAGACTTGATAGTTTCTGGCTGAAATTCTAACTTTGAAAAAATATCTGACAGTGACAGCCGTTGAAAGGAAAATGAACGAAAATTTCTACATAGCAGCATAGCAGTCAAATTACCGGCTCTGAAGTTAGATTGACGTCTCCAGGACTAAAGCGGATGTTATATATAACGTAACTATAGTAACGTCAGCTTCCGGAAAAATCGCGATCAATCATTGGTTAAACGTTTTTGTTATTACGTAACCATGGTAATGTCACCTTCTGAAGAAACCGCGAGCGATCATTGGTTAACCGTAGCAATGCCTGCCCCATTGGTCAGCAGAGTTCGGCCGAAGTCGTGATACTAGTCTCATAAGATTTCGGAACCCGATTTGTATTATTCGACCAAGTTGCGAACAGTGCGAACGATCAACATTCCCGTGTATTATTCAATTTGAAGTTGACATAATATAGGTAATTATATTTATCTCTTTCATTTTCTCTCTGCTCTGTCTTTAATGGTCCGTTAGGAGTGTTGCTGTTTGTACTTCCTGGTTTAATTTGACGTAGGTACGTAATGCCAACATTTCATTGCAAGTTTGATAAAATGTAATTTTCAGGAGTAATCAGATTACTTTTTGCCCAACTCTTTCGGTAGGTACTTAAATATTGCTCGTAAAGCCGGTGATCCTGCATTCGAATTCCGACAAGTGTCAAATATGTGTGACAAGCACGAATATTCGTTCCTATACCGTTATTACCAAACCTACAGGCTTAAGAAGGTACTGTGTTTAATCGTCAGTCGTTGTTGCCGTCAGGTTCTAACAAGTACGTAAGTGATGCGTAGCACGATAAATCGATAAAACGGGACCATCATAAGCCAACTACATACAGAATAAGTAAATATAGGTACCAACACTAGCTTGCTAAATTAAGGACTAGGTCTATATACTTAGACGGGTAGGGTGTCAGCCTAAAATTGTCCTCGCTATTTAATCAATAAAGGGTAGGACAGGCGTGAAGGGGATACAAAGCTAATCCCAGTTTAATAGGTATACAGGGTGACATCGGAGTCGTGATCCAAACTGTGAGAAACGTGTTAAGATGGTCTTCCTAAACAATGTTCTCTATGGGACCTATATGAACAAACATACTTTTTTTACGACTAGTAAAGTTCGAGTTCATTAATATGTATACATTTCTCCATACTAATCCTTTCCAAATGTGTTTACATAATTATGAAACGAGACTGGAAGTTATGAACACTTCCGCACCGTTCGGTATGGAAACAGTTTTTTTTTTTCGCGATATTCATATTTGTTCCATGGGAAACCTTGTTGAGAATGACCATCTTAACACGTTTCTCACAGTTTGGATCACGACCCCGATGTCACCCAGTATGTAACGCCACTGTAATACCTACATGGAACCGAAATTAGCTCTGTTTATTTACCTACTCAATCAATCTCGCATCGGAATCCACCAATCGTCATCTTGTTACAAATCCCGACATTGAGTGATATGAATAGGGGAGACCAGGTATAAAAGTAACGCGGGACGAACGTAACAAATTCATTTAAAAATTTTCTACGACATCTATCCGAACGTCCTTCAGGGCATTAGATGCCATTTCGATTCCCCCCTAACCTCAGTTACACCCACGGTGCTGTGACGGCAGGTTATGCGTGTAGTGCTATGGTCCCAGAAAAATGTGTCAAAAGTAAGTTTTTAACGATTTTTTCAATCTCAGCTAGATTTTTCATGGTAAACGCTATAGCTTGCGTTTTGCATGGGTGTTGTAAAGTCACTAATCATTTACAGTTTGAGGGTTGCAAATCAATGTTTTAATGATGCTTTTTACGTTTTTTTGCTACGTGTTTGTGGGATTCTGGAAATTCGATACCCAGGGATGATTGAAACAACTTGTTACTTTCATCCCGATTTCCAAATTGGAGGCTCATTGGTACACCTATGTGCTAGCGTTTATTAAATAACTCATATACTTAGTGCTTTTTTGTTGCAGAATGTCTAATATACATAAAATAACAACAGACAGAAGTCCACCAAAATATAAATTATAGCTTTAGCTGCAGTTGAGGTGATCCTTTTTTAAAATGCCCTACAGGGACGCAGCAAAGACGTACCAACTGGCTCACATCACTTTATATAGACATGTAAAGTAAAGGAAAGCTTTACTTGAAAGTTCAGCGGTACTACCCAAGGCGGGATTTGTTTCTGGAAACAAATATTCACTGTCGATGAGGAGTCAAACACATTTTTTTTATCATATTAGGTACATTGTATGATTAGCTTAGTAGTATACTCAGAATTAAGGACAATGCAGGAAGCATTTAATTCCTTGCACCTAAGCATTTGTTTGGGTAGGCCCCCCACAAGGTGGACCGATGACCTGGTGAAGGTCGCAGGAGTCCGCTGGATGCGGGTGGCGCAGGACCGGTCATTGTGGCAATCTTTGGGGGAGGCCTATGTTCAGCAGTGGACGTCTTTCGGCTGATATGATGATGATGATGATGATGATGAAGCATTTGTTTATATGCCATTTGGAATAAGACAGAAAGTTTTTGCTCTCACGTCACTCATATATCCTATAGGTATAAATTAATTTCGTCTCATATAATACCTAATGTTAATTACATTCATTCATTGTTAATGTTTGTCTTTGAGATAGTGATATTGTAAGACTGTTGATTTCTTAAAAATACTAATTACACATAATTATATTGATTATTTTATAGTTATTTACTTTGTTTCTATTATCCCTATGCACTGTTACAACCAGCCCTGGGGGTAGGGATAATTGCAACAAATTCCATCCTTCACTGTGAGCCATTTTTCTGTAAAACTATTCGATGTATGTAGTTTATTTTGGTACCAAAAGATACATGAAATATGTGTCTATTGCACATAAAGATGAAAAATTTTACAACTGCTACCAAAAAAATATAAAAAATCAAAAACTGAAAATTGTTACGTTCATACCTGGTCTCCCCTAGAAATGTTGTTATTTAAATGTAACGGGTCGATTAATGCCGCTTCGTTATTTTTTGCGCTTGGGAAAAGTCTAGTTTAATCGGTTTAGTTTAGGAAGGATCTGGATGTTCTATATCAGTTTCCTCAAATTATCGTAATCTTAATGATTGATGATCCAGCTTGCATAGAAGCATTAAAAGCAACTTTAGTTATGAAGTAAATATGAATTTATATGACTTATTATTTGTTACGTATGCAGTACGGATTTTGATAGAAAACTATTTAGGAAGTGGTGCGATTGTCAATTTTCGTCGTGTTAACTTTAATAATTTATTTACAAATCTATTCAATGTACCTACCTACACACAAATTAACCGGACGCACATCTGGTGACAAAATTAACGCAAAGTAATTTAGTCATTTAAGCACTGTTTAATATTTAAATTCACTTAGGATCACTCTTATATTAACTTTATAACCAATGGGCGTCATTTTTCGCAATAATATCGAAATGATTCCAAAGTTGTTTAAATGATTCATCAAACAAATAATTTCTTGTAATTTCGAATTCTTAATGTGACTATTCTTTACTTTATACACAAATCGTCATAGTTACCGGTATCAAATATTGTCCAATTCGTAGTTTTAATTTATAATATTTTGTAATGTGTAAATAGTTCGAGAGATGGCACTGTCCGGAAAGCAAACTTGCTAACGGAAGGTTTTCCTTGAAAATGTAAGAGTTTTTGCCATGTAGGGTAAAAGCACCAATAGATGACTGCCACGCAGAAGTTGACTGATAGGCCTAAAAATGTAAATAATTAAATCAGGAATAATTTTACACGCCTGGGAGTATTTTTTTCACACACGGCAGCACTATATCGAGTGTCGCATGCGAATTCCCAGACAATTAAGCCACGCACGAGGCAGTGAGCGGTCGTCGAGTTTGAGCTTCGCGGCAAAATTGCGTTTTATATGGGATCCTTATTAAGAAAAGCCCTCAAAAGTTTAAGCTTTTAATTACGTAAAAAATCGAATATGGCTTTTATTTCCTTGATTCACTTCAGTATAGATTTTAGACTAATATCTCTATTGTGTATATTATAAATAATACTTATTTTTTATTTATTTTAAGAGATATTTGCTGGTCAAGTTATGGTTCCAATATTGTGTGTTCGGGCCAAAAGATGAACGACGGTCAACTTTTGGGCAAAGGCTCGAATTTTCAAATGCTTGTATAAATTATAATAAAATAGCTAGATGTCATATTTATATATAAAATTACAATCAGTTTTGTAGTTGATTTTTAGACCAAAAGATGAACGACCCTTTTTTCATGTCACACGTTTTAAAGTAATTTACTTTTGTATGGAAACGGGATTGTTCAACTCATGAATCGCAGTCCAAAACGTGAACTAGGAAAATTTACTGGTTCATCTTTTGGGTTGGATTCCAATAAATGAATTCGAATCAATTTAGTTCGTTCATTTCGTTGATGCGGTGTCCAAAACATGAACCAACTGATTTTATTGAATTATTGAATTTAAGAAAAGTTAAACTTTGGTTTTTAGAGATCTGATTGTTACACAATGCACACCGTGTTTATATTTCATGAAAAGAAGGTTCTTTAGGTTAAATACAATTAATTTATCTAAGAAACCAACATTTTTACTATGCTCTATTCATCTATTGGAGTCTTGGCGTTCATATATTGGTCTCGCTATATTGCAATTATGCTGGTTCATCTATTGGGGTCAAATTGTTCAGTGATAGGGCACTTTGTTCAACTACTGGGAAATTTGGGTCCTTTTTTAATATAATCATTTTTATAAAATTCCTGAAGTTTAATACGAGGCACGAAAATAAGTTATCCTAAACTCAATAAAATGCGGAATCATATAAAAAAGTAAAAGTTGATGAATATGAGTTACATCATATAGAAAAAAATATTTAAAGTTGGGAAAGTTGCTTAACTGTTCATCTATTGGTGATTTTACCCTATTGTCTAATGAGATAGTTTTTGGGAGATTGTTTTGGAGTTCAAGTGAATTTGTACTTAAATGTAGCGGTTATAAAGTTTACATCGACTTTTTATCGAGACCCGGAGGGCACCGTTTGACCAAATATGTAATTTTCAGAAAACTATTGGTAGAAATATAAAAACTTGGTTAAAAATTATTTAATCAACTTTGTAGTCACGTCCATATTATTGCGAACAATGACGCCCATTTTGTCCGATCTCTGTTATAAGCGACAGACCAGCAGGTAATCACAATTATCATCAAATACTATTCTTAATACGCTTCCCTTATACCTCGTACTTAAATGACGCAAGTCAGGCTTCCACAAACGTTTAACTCGTTCACGTCGTCTATTTATACCCGCCGTGCAGCGCAGGAGTGAATCAACCTTATTCATGCTCTTTACCCGATTCCCGATCCTCCTTACAGTGTTGATTTGATTCGTGACCTTCCTTAACTTTTTCAACTCATTTGTCAAATAAAAAATAATTGTTTCTTTCTCTAGTACTACTGACATACGCCATTTAATTTCCAAAGCCAAAATGGCAAAAACGGAACCCTTATACATACGTCATGTCCGTCTGTCCGTCTGTCACAGCCGATTTACTCGGAAACTATAAATGCTACAGAATTGAAATTTGGTAAGGACCTGCGTTGCATGAACCGTTACTGAATTATGATATTATATTGTTAAAAAAGTAATTGGGGTTGGGGCCCTCCATACATGTAACTGAGTAATAGTTTTTTTTTTCCGATGTTTTTATAAACATCGGAAAAAAAATACCCCGCTTTAAAAATGATATCAAGGTTTATATGTCACATTTTTATTTAAGCGAACCGTTTTCGAGATATCAGTACTCAAAATCTGAAACAAGTGCCCCCCCCTTCTATTTTTTACACGACTGCCAAAAGGAGAGTATATGTGTTCAGCCCCTATGTATGTTTCATATTTTCTTTAAACGCGCAGATCTTCGTGACCACTTAACCGTTTTTAATAGTGTAAGGTATCATTTGAATCCTCGTGACGTCGCGGGTAACATAGGATATGTGACGTCACGTTAAAAACAATATGGCGGCCTAAAAATTCAATATTGTCTAACCAAAAAAAATAAATATGAGAGAAAACTATCGAGTTTGGTATCAAAATGAAGAGCTTCAAACAGCGATTACTAACATGTATATAACTTATAGGTTTGTTACTTATTCTAGAACAGCCAGATTCATTAAATTACAATTAAAGCACAAACAATAATATGTCATCTAAATGCTATGATTTGGGTATCAAATTAAAGCATTTTGTATGCAGATTGTAAATATATATACATGTTATGTGTTTAAGTATATGTTTGAAGAGAAAACTCGAAATGTTCTACATCGCACTATTGAAGTTTTTCTTCAATGCTTAAGCCGTGACAGGACTGTCACAGTTGACACATCTTCTTGACCGCTAAGTGTGTATGAAACAGATACATTGTATATACGCGCTTGTGGTTAAGGGGTAAAATGCACGGCTGCTACGCAGCGGTCGTGGGTTCGATCCCCGGCTCGTAACCGATGATTTTTTCAAATAAAACTTGTATACGATATATCGTTTGATAAACAGTACCAGTCAAAAGTTTAAGTTCTCTCCATGATTTCGATACAAAATGGACTATCGGGCGATATCTTTTTTTCAGTGTTAACAGTAAAATTTCAAGAGCTAGTTAATATTAATTTCCCATAGAATCTGAACAATTTTAAACATTGGAACCGATAATAATTCATAGGCAAGTGAAGTTGTTATATTTTGATGATGACATGACTACCAAAAGCTGCCACAGCTGCCTCAGTTGTCCGAACTGTTCGACAACTGTTGTAACGGTTAATTAATAAGAAATAGCTCAATCAGTCATAATTATATTAGTTGGAAACAAGTGTCGACTTAAATGCTAGAAAAATGATATCAATGAATTCGTACCTATCAAAATCGTCGTGCGAACTTAACATTTTGTCCAGTACTGTATATAGGTACACAGTATTTTACGGTGAAGGAAATCGTCGTGAGGGAACCTGCATACAGCTGCGAAGAAATTCAAGCATGTATGAGAAGTTCCCAACAAGTATTGGGCCAGCGTTGCGGAGAATTGCCAGAATACAATATCAAAAAAAGAACGTATAATTTGATTCGCATATCAGAGGAATGTCCCTAAAATACAATCACAACAGCAATTGTGGCCAAACAAAATTGCTATATGGGTACATGCGCATAAAATTTAAAACTTGAAATATCTTAACATTAAATGTCTCGTATCGTGTACGAGACATTTAATGTAGGCCGGTTTTTTCATCCAAAATATGAGCCTACAATTTTTGTTAAATGTCATAGTAGATTGTTCAACAAGGGACTAAAACAGGCCATTATGACACGAGATATTTATCCACCCGAGCGTAGCGAGGGTGGATGTAGTTCGAGTGTCATTATGGCTGTTTAGTCCCGAATTAAACACTCTACTTTTCACTTAGAATGCGAGGAAAAAAGCTACGTTCTACATAATCTCAGTATTAATTAACAGAAAGAACAAATAAGAAACAAAAAAATTATATGTTCTGCGATGTCAAAACTTCCGATTTCTTCGGAACATGGCCACTTTACTATAAATTCGCAAACTTTTTCAAGTTATAGGTATGGTTTAGTTGGAGTATGGTTTTAAGCTTCTTAGATTTTTCATCAAAATATGTCAGAAATACGCCTTCCATAAATGATGTTGGTACCTACCTAATTTGTTTTCCAGTTTTCCAATCCATAAAAATTTGATACGCTTTTGAATATATTACACTAGATTTCGGCGGCAAAAGATTTTGCACCACCTCTTTTGCATTCTTCTTCATTCTGGAGTAAGGCTTTAATACTTCTTCATCGCATGACGTGACATCGTAAATTATATAACTACGATTTGAACAATATTACTTATGGACAAAAACACAAAAAATAAGCAATCAAATTCGTTCCGCGTTTAAGTTTTATCTGTATTCCTTTTTCGAAATATGACGCTTTAAATACTTGCATATTTAGCCAACGAATTGGAGCTAACTACATAACTATTTTCAAGCTAATTGGTTATTAAAAAATAAGTAATAAATTGGATTCAATCTTAATCATATATTAAACAAGTATTAAATATACATGTATATCAAGAAAATAAATCGATTCTCCTTAATATTTTTTCACGATTGACATTTTGAGGTTATTTTCAATGTCAATAACCGTTCGTTCAAAAATCATAAACACTAGAAATGGCTGTTTAGGGGTTTCCAAAGTCAATTAAAAAAAAGTTTAGAGGTTGTATCCACGGCATGCACAAAAGTGGTCCATACACAAGCACTGAAAATGGGGACTATCCTTTATTCTTGAACACCGTGAGTGTGGCTGTTTACGGGTTTCCAACGTCAATTAAAAAAATTTTACTTTAGTCCCTAGAGATTAATAAAGAGTTTTAGTCCCGATATGCAGGGACTAAAATAACATTTTAAGAGCATGAGAAGTGAAAAATTAGTAATTAGGCACATGATAAGGTACCTACAACAACGTCACTATAAAACGAGCTTAGTCAGACGAAGCGAATCGCTGCACGTTGGGCCCTCCTGTTCGATTATTAAATCAGTTAAGAGGGACGGTTGTACCGTGTGGGCTCGCTCGTGGTACCTTGGGTCCTACGCGGATGTCGGTTTTTTAGATGCTGGGGTATTCGAAGAAGCATGGTAGCTCCATTTTCTCGCAGCTCGGCCTTCGGCCTCGTCTTAAATTTGCAAGCGACATGCTTGGGCCCTTGAAGTGAAGGTTCGGGCCTCTGCGAGCTCAGTTTTCGGCCTCCCACCCTGAAGCTCGCCCTGTGGACTCGATCAACACATAGATTTACACTGGTTCCAGTTATGTTCCGGCCCCCAAAATTAGCGGGATGGGAACTCCTCGGGCCCCCGGAGCGAAGCTTCAGCCCTCTGCGAAGCCAGTATTTGAAATTTTATCCAAGTTCAAGGAATCTTCATATTCACAAAAAGGTTTCAAATAAATAAAATAATTAAAAAATTAAAAAAACACGACTGCCGTCTTAAGCGAACTGAAAAATAACAAATAATAATTTTTTCAGGTTAATTATTGTAAGCGTATCTACATAAGTATAGGCGCTTGTCTTATTACTTACAATATTTTGTTTCGATTGCAGTCGGGGAACCTTTCATTACGGAAAATATAAATATATGGAGGTTCCCCGACTGCAATTGAAACAAAATATAGTAAGTAATAAGACAAGCGCCTATACTTATATAGATACGCTTACAATAATTAACCTGAAAAAATTATTATTTGTTATTTTTCAGTTCGCTTAAGACGGCAGTCGTGTTTTTTTAATTTTTTAATTATTTTATTTATTAAACTACGCGGTATAAAATTCTAAAAAAAATATGTTATGCATATTAACAAACTCTATCTACGATTTTTGGT
Source organism: Thaumatotibia leucotreta (assembly GCA_025490895.1). NCBI lineage: Eukaryota > Metazoa > Arthropoda > Insecta > Lepidoptera > Tortricidae > Thaumatotibia > Thaumatotibia leucotreta. Next base: position 6,497 of record JALPQI010020456.1, on the reverse strand, counting down.
TTGAATAAATTATCTCTTATATTTTTTGAGGTAGGTTGATTTAACACTATTTTTTTAATGATAAATTGATAACGGTACGGAACCCTTCGTGCGCGAGTCAGACTCGCACTTTGCCGTTTTTCTTTTCTGGAATCGGGAGTCGGTCCCATAGTAAAATTTCATCAATATGACCTCAGAATCAACCCTCTAAAATTTGAACGGTGAACAAAAAACAACATGTACACATGGCCCAGACAGTCCCCGTCCACCTTATTCCAGCGTAGTTACACTCGTTAGACACTTTATTCAGTTTCTTATAAAAATATGACGCGTCTCTGTGGTTCCCTATGTTCTCATCAGTAGCTAAACTAGCTAATCGAAAAAGGTGCACCTAATTCGCTTTTTAAACGGACCTACCAAGGGTACCACCTACTTACTGCCAGAAGACACATCAAAGTTTGAGGCAGCAATGTCAATCTAAGGATGGAGGGCACACAAAACGAAAAAAGGTGGTATATAATTCTTCGTCAAACTCCGGGTTAAGCTACTAACACGGGGTTATTAACTCGTTACATCCAAACATCTTTTAACAATGCTATTCGTCTGAGCTCATGTTAGCGGCCTAACCTGATATTGTTCAAGGGATCTAAGTGATCTATCTTCTGAGACCTTTAATTGTGATAACTACTCGATCATTCAAAAATAACGATACATAGGTAATAGGTACCTAAACAAATTCTCTGAAAAACACGCGAGTTTTATGTAGTTTTGGTGCCTATAGACTGAGAAGAGTAAACCCTTCATAAATACCCATGTTGTTGTTGTTATATTCTGGCCATTTTCTCCGCAACTCGACTTCGGACGTGCCTATTTTGCGTGGTCCCAACGCTGGCTCAGTACTTGTTGGGGACATCACACACCCTTGAATTTCTTCGCAGGTTTTCTCACGATGTCTTCCTTCACCGTAAATCACTTATGTGAATATCAAATGATTAAGTTTTTTGAATTTATACCCATATACACATACCAAAATGAGAAACAATGCTAATTCAGTCAAATTTCATATGAGAGTAGATACCTACGTAATCATACTCGTATGTATAGCATTAACACCTACACATTGGTAATGAACATGTTGTTCTTAAGCTGAATATCTTCTACTTCACTTTTACTCAATACAATAATGCCTAATAGATACATGAGTCATCGTTCCACGTAACCTGCAACAAATTAACAGCCAGACACTTAATCTAACACAACGACGTTCATGACAGACGAATTCTCAATTTTGGCCATTAGACGTGCACTATAAGTACAGTATATTTCAGAGCTGTAATCACCCGGATCCATGCCAGGGAATTCATAAAAAAGACCTTGAGTCGCTTTCTATGATAATACTGGTACTAGTAGCGAGTCTTCAGCTGAAAGGGCACTACGGTTGGCCATTTTATTTGGCGATGGTTTTTCTGCCTAACAACTCTGACAAGTGACGACGGGAGTTGGCGATGCCCCGAGCGCACGTCGCTGCCGCTAGATGCCGTCGTGGTTTCGGGTACGTTGAACAAATTTCTCATTTCACGCCGACCCGAGCGTCTCGAATTCTTGGCTTGGAACGTTTTACGACGATCTTGCTGAATGCACGCTTTAATGCTGCCGATGTTCCACATAATGCATGTGAGGCGTGCAGTTCCGCTGCGAGCGAGACGGGCTCTGAATTAGTTCAACGATTTCAACTGTTTGTTGTTCCATATACACATCGCGCTACGTCATTTATTTACTTGCTTTGGTTTCTCGATAAGTGGGTCGGCGTATTGTGGAGCTATTTAAGCAATCCGCGAGGCAATATTTGTATTTTAGTTCGTTTTAGAACACTTCGGTTACCCTTTATATCTTGCCCTAAATCGTAATTGATGTTGTGAGATATTGCTGACCGCTTTTATTCGTCAACGTGACTATAAATTGTTGGCAGCCGGTCAAGTCGGCGTGATTAGTGCTGATTGATACAAGATCTGAGATGTACACAGTAAACACTCTAAAAGGAATAATCTCGTGCCTGCAACGAACTAGTGACGTTAGGTATATACATACTTCATTTAATAAAATTTCAGTTAGGTATCAAGATTGCCGTATTCTTGTGATATTTACTGCTACGCGATTTTATCTTCATTAAGTTTATTGGACAAATTAGGTAGTGATACCCATAATCGCCACGCTGGGCAAGCGGATTGGCGATTGTATTAATGTGTGCAGTTGTGCACCATGATGATGATATTGATGACGCTGCCCATGAATCTTCAATAAAAGAAAGGTAGTATGATAATGATGCTGGCCATTAATCTTCATCTTCAATAAGAGAATGTTTATACTTACGATACTGACACTTCAATCCCTTAGCATACTCTTAAAACACCCACGGGAAGAGTTAGGGTGGTGACAAATGTATTCTCAGTTCTCACTGTCACGACCATACGGTCAAAGACGGAGATAGACAAACAAAATTATACAAGGTGCCCAAATCATACAGTTTGCATTCCCGTTACTAGTGAGGGTACCACTAAGAATAGAATAGAGAGCCTATTCTATACTTGAATAAAATTGTCCGAGTCTTAACAGGCAACGGAAATGCACTTATTTTTTGGACACCTTATATATTTTAAGTACCTAGTTACCTATCTGCAACTGGCACAGCGTTAACTTGCTGATTGCTTGCAGTACCTAGTCGTGGCACGATCCTGGAATAACTTACGATGTGCTACGAATTTAGCTCGGATAATATTGTTGTCGTATATGATATGAGTTGTTTAACGCATATACAGGTTGGCTCTTTCAAATCGGTCAGTATGAGAAATTCTGAAACTGTAAGATATACGAAAATTTTGCAATCGACTACGAGATGCATTAAAAAAAAAATGTTTTTACTATGATAGGACCTGACTCCGATCTCGCGTATTTAAGTAAATATCTACTCTAGTGCGTGAGCATGGAATGTATCTCGCGGATTTCACAATGCGTTTCACCAAAGATGCATATTTAATGCGTTTCACCCAAGATTAACATTTTACTAATGTGGCGGATAGAGTCTTATTTATCTTGTATTTTCTTATTGTTGCTCGGTTCTTAATGTATCTTTGTAATTCCGCATTTAAATGAACGATCGCTTCCATGTTCATCAATCATGAGCTTTATCGAAGAAAAAATCACTCTAATATAATAAAATATTTTAAAAATAAAAATAAAACCGCCTTCAAAAATTCGCCCGAACTAAAAAGTTAAAAATAATTTTGGTTCCTACTTCTTAGGATTTCCTACCCAAACCTTTAAACCTTTTACCCTATTCATTGAAATAAAACATTATGGCTAGGTACCCTACAGATTTCTTAGAAGTCGGTGCCAAGCCGAATACGTTCATAGGTATATATTAGATAGAGCCTTGTAACTTACTGTCACTCCGATTACGCTTTTATCAACAGAATGGTCTGCCTCAGTCATTTTCATGAAAGCATAACCGGAGTGACATTATATTACAAAGCTCTATCAAATACATATAAGTACTCGCAAAGTGAACATATTTGGCTTGGCACCGACTTCTAAGAAATCTGTAGGGTACCTAGCCATAATGTTTTATTTCAATGAATAGGGTAAAAGGTTTAAAGGTTTGGGTAGGAAATCCTAAGAAGTAGGAACCAAAATTATTTTTAACTTTTTAGTTCGGGCGAATTTTTGAAGGCGGTTTTATTTTTATTTTTAAAATATTTTATTTTTTTCCTTTTAGTAGTGTAAATATAAAATCGTTATTCAGTATGCTCTAAATACTTATAATTAGAATGTACTGCACTGTAGTAGGCCATAAAACCTGAACTGGCGAACTTATATGAATACAAAAACAATTTCAAAGGTAACAGACTTAGCATGCCAATATTATTTAAAGAATCACTAACCGCTAACCGACATGTCATAACTACTAAGCAAACACTTGAATAGATCTCGAAAATGTATGACATTTGTTATATATACAAAGAATGACCCTCCAACCCCTAATCGTTAAGGAGTTATTCTTTTCCTCATCAGATCACCAACATGAGACTATGACCACCTAAAGGCAAATACTCGAATAGCCTCCAAAATATATGAAATATGTTATATTTAAAGAATTATCCCCCAACTCCTAATCTCCAAGGAGTTGTACCTTACATCATCAGCTCACCAACATGAAAGGATGACCACCTAAAGGCAAATACTCAAATAGCTTCCAAAATACACGAAATATGTTATACTTAAAGAATTATCCCCCAACTCCTAATTGCTAAAGAGTTATACCTTCCATCATCAGATCACCAACTTAAGATGTTCATGACTAGATGCAAATACTTGATTAGTCTTCGAAAATAAATGAAAAATGTCATGTGTGCCTACAACATTTGAAGAGTTCCCTCGATTTCTCCAGGATCCCATCATCAGATCTGGATTCGGTGACAATGGGACCAACTAGAAGGTATACCCTTTCAAACAAAAAAAGAATATTTGAAATCGGTCCACGCGTCTTCGAGTAATCGGGGAACATACATAAAAAAAAAAAAAAGATTTCGACGAATTGTTAACCTCCTCCTTTTTGAAGTCGGTTAATAAAGTAGTAAATTCAGCGCAAAACAATATTTACTTTAACAAGATAATCCATGATAGCGGCAGTTGTTCATCCTAAACATCAATGTGGACATGAATCAGGATCTATATACAGGGTGGTCCAAACCTTGACGTCAAAAAATTTTTTTTAGGTTCCCTACGTCATGGGCTATCAGCTATGCTATTCTCTTATTGACACATTCGACGCTGCGTTCGTCAACGAGCTCGATGTCGAGACAGCCTTGTCTAAAATCCTAGCTGTTTGATTTGACATTAGGAATCGAGGCTGTGAGCGAGGTTGTGGGCGAGTTCGTCGCTGTTTTTCGTTAGAGAATACGAAGTTCATACATAAAACGTCAAACTTTCGACGCAATGTAGTTCCAGCTCACGCCGCATTCGTCGCCGAGCACTAGTGTCGTTTAAAGTACATTAGTGAATACCATTTTTAGGCTCGACGCTGCCGCAGCACTGACACAGCGCTGACAGCAAGGCGGTTTCCTTAGTGAATAACACTGCTGAATATACCCCATGTATGTTAGCCGATTTTTTGTAGTTTTCGAGTTATGAATTTTTGAAAAAAAATTTTTTCAGAAATTCTGAAATGATTAAATTTAATGTTAAAAAAAACTATTGGGTTTTTAAAATATTTTCTTTTTGTAAAAGTATTACTACAAACAAAGCGACGACTGACAAAAAAATTAGCGTCCTCACTTTGATACAAGTAGGATAAAAAATACCAAATTCAAAATTTTACGTTAAAAATGCATCAAAATAGCATTAATGTACGTAAATAAAAAAATAAAACATATCCCAAGGATTTTTGGTAATGTAAAGACTGCCCTAGACCTTAAACCTTCGTAAAAGCAAAAAAAAAGTGATACTTAATAATGAGGATTTTTCGGAGTAGTCGGTCAAATAAACTTAAAAAAGCTTAAAATTTTAAAGTAGTAAAAAATGACTTGAATAACTACAAAAATTGAGTTTTCGTGGTATTTTCTGTATTTGTTTATTGATAAGAACAACAAAACAGACGAAATTTCACTTTATTTTTAAATTAAAAATTTAGAAGTTTTTTTTAAGTTTATTTGACCGACTACTCCGAAAAATCCTCATTATTAAGTATCACTTTTTTTTGCTTTTACGAAGGTTTAAGGTCTAGGGCAGTCTTTATATTACCAAAAATCCTTGGGTTATGTTTTATTTTTTTTATTTACGTACATTAATGCTATTTTGATGCGTTTTTAGCGTAAAATTTTGAATTTTGTATTTTTTTATCCTACTTGTGTCAAAGTGAGGGCGCAAATTTTTTTGTCAGTAAATGCTTTATTTGTAGTAATACTTTTACAAAAAGAAACTAGTTACAAAACCTAACAGTTTTTTTTATTATTAATTTACTTCATTCCAGAATTTCTCAAAAAAAAATTTTAAAAAATTCGTAACTCGAAAACTACAAAAAATCGGCTAACATACATGGGGTATATTCTGAGCTCATGACGTGAGGAATCTAAAAAAAATTTTTTGACGTCAAGGTTTGAACCACCCTGTATAATTAGTATAATTTAAATAACAAACATTAGGACTGTTATCGAGATTTAGACCTATGTTATATTTTTGATGTATCTACGTGTTTGGTGTAAAGGTGTTTTCCTTTGATAATCGATTAAATCTGTAAAAAAGTCACAATCACTGTCAAAAAACAAGGTTTAAAACAAAAACTTATTTTTTTTCGCGTTAATTCCAGTGTAGCCGTCTTATTCATAAACGTGTCTTAACAAGCCGCTAAGTATTGTTTGTCCCTTTCAGTCTTATCAATATGTCTATAAGATTGCAAGGGAGAAACAATACTTAGCGGCTTGGCTTAGAGACGTCGTTATGAATAAGGGGGTAAATCTTTAGCA
>JALPQI010020455.1:0-17044 GCA_025490895.1 Thaumatotibia leucotreta | reverse complement strand
TATTTGTAGCTTAAACTATAGGTGTCGCTACTGACTATATTCAAACTTTCTTGTAATTTAAATAGAAACATATTTGAGACAGCAAAATTATCAGGCTGTTCGATTTTATGTTTTTTTTTTAAATAATAATTGATATTATAGTCGATAGTTCGTTTGTATTGCTTACAAAGAGTAAGCGGCAAATATCTGCAACTCTTTCTGAATAACATTTAATTTTATCTCTAAACTCGTGTAAGTTCGGATTAACGAACTTTGACTCAAAAATAACTAGTGCACCAAATCGATTACACTGTTTCAAATAGATTTTTACGCCATCTACATTCTAAATAATGAACTAGCTCAACAAAAATGGAATAGTATTTGTACCAATTTATAGATGGCGGTAGCAGTTTTCAACCTATCACAGTAGTATTTTGTATACTTCACAGAAACTGTTCTCAGTACGTATGTAAATATTAATAAGAGAAGTTTTACATATTATATTATGTATGCGTATATGTTACAAGTTACTACTACATTTATGATAAGTACTTAAATACTTTGCTATGCTCTGTTTGGTTAGGTATTTAAAAAAAGGTAAACAATCTTGCAGTATCTTTTTATTGAAAACTACGAATAGAAAATAAGTTTTAGAAAATATAAATAATATAACAAGGAAATACAGTGGTTTACATTGTTTTGATTCATTAAATACCTTGTTTGGATTTTTAAATGCATTTTTCAATAAAACGATACTGCAAGATTGTTTACCTTTTTTTTAAATACCTAACCAAACAGAAGTATAGTACCAGTTTCTTGTGCAAGTCAGTACAGTAGGCGTCTTAGAAGTTTAGTGGGCGGTCCTAAGAAAGGGGGTGTGGTAAGACAGCATTGGCCGTTCGGCGATTTACGAACACGAATAAAACACAAGTAAAAAGGTTTTCTTTTTATGAGATTGGCTGTTATTTTTACTGCGTTTCGGGTCTGGAAATGGTTACTTTTGGACGCTAACGACTGATATATTGGCAGGGTCTCCGCCAACGACCGATTTATAAGTCTTTGTCCACAGAGCAATATAGACCTACACGAATGTGCATAAAATTAAATTTTAGTACAGATGGCGCGATTTTTACGCGCTAGTGCGAGAAGTGGCTCATTTTATGACAGGTACAAAATTTCAGAGGGCCATCTGTACTAAAAAAACGTCGTACGAGACAAGTGCAAAAAGGAAATTCGTAACTCGTGTCCGTTTAAAACACTCGTTTAGAATTTCATGTTTTTCGCACTTGTGTCGTAATGTACTATTTCAGGTTTTGACAATTTGTTAACATGGCATGTGACAGCTTTTATATTTGAAGTGGCGTCAAAAAGGTCAAATCACTGGATTTCCAGGTTTTATAGGTAAATGATGTCGTGGCGATAATGGGCATTTACCTCCTAATGCGTCTATACGCATAGTTGATAGGAGAGTGCTACGTCCAGCAGTGGACTATCATAGTCTGATGATGATGATGATGGTGATAGGTAAATACGTAAGTAACTTACGACCTGTTTCAGAATCCCAAAATAAATTTATTCGTCAGATAAAATTATCATTATCGTCATACCTTTTCGTCAGCCATATAAAAGAAAAGGAGAGGTAACAATAAGCATGATGACTAGCAAGTCAAATCAGCATCTTTTTTCGAAATGTCAAAACGATCACTATGGAATTTTATATGAAATACTCAAAAGTAACGTCACGTTTGAGTACTGCCAAATGGCGTATCTACTCTTTTAAGTTCTTTTCGATTTAATAAATAGAAGTTCTGTACAAAAATTACTGCAATCTACATTTTAGTAATAATTTCTTCGTGTATTATGTCGTGCATAATGTTAAGTAATTTATTTTAACTACAGTCATCATCCTTATTATCTGAGTATTTTATTAAGGGCGGTGAAACAGGCCCTTAGTCGTACTGTATGTAGAATTTGAATGGATTTTATATGATTATTCAAAATATGGAACGTAAAATGTCTTATGCCTCAATAACTGCCTCGGTAGCCTAGTTGGTAGTAACGTGCCTACGAAGTTGGAGGCCCTGGGTTCAATCCCGGTGGCATCTCTCTGTGTTTAGTATAAATACCTCAGTCAATATTCAAATATCTATAGTTATTAAGTTATTATTATTAATATATCACCGCTTACTTACTAGCTATAATAACAGCTTTTATTTTCACAAAACGTGGAGCGTCGCGTTGTAGTTCCAACTTTCTGTAATAGATGGCGTTAGTATCCTTGATAGCGGTTGTACGAAAGAAAAAACTCGCATTATTCCATAATTACGCACTTTTAGAACATAAACTTAATTTTATAACCAACATAAAATTGTAAATCTTGAATTCACATAGGTACATTGTTTAGTTAAAATTATTGATATTTAGTATAACGTAAAAATATATCTGCGAACGTGTTTCACGATGTGTCAAAGACGTCAAACGCTATGGAAAGCTGGCCATATTTGTTTACTTTTTTTGTATTCTGTTGATGAATAATACCCATACATGGAGTTGTATATCTAGCAACAATATAAGTGTTTGATAGTATTTATGTGTTTTATGCATCTATCTAGGTATATCTGCTCATTTTGAGACGTACTTAACTAAGCCAATAAGATAATCTCCAAATTAAAAAAAACACCAATCCAATCCAATTTAAAAATACCAAAATATAACCTATAAGAATAAAAATAAAAAAATAAAAAGAAGCCGACTTCAATCGATTTCTCCAAGATCCCGTCATCAGCCACCGTCTCGGTGCCAATGGGACCACCTCGGGGTTATACGAATATAACTTTTTTTATCGAACGATAAAAAAGTTGAAAATCGGTTCATGATGCTCGGTGACGTCGATTATCGTACCTAGGTACATACAAAAAATTCAGTCGAATTGAGAACCTCCATTTTTGACGTTGGTTAAAAAACTAGACAGTAATTTGATTCGTTTGTCCCGCCCCGACGGCGTCTTGCCCCGCCCCCTCGCGTCTTACTCCGCCCCGCGGCATCTTGCCACGCCCACTTTCTTGCAAGACTTCGCCCCTTACTCAAACAATGTACTTACATTCGAACTGTAGCTAAGTGATATTATTATTATAATTATCATAAAAAGATAATATTTTGACTAAGGCTTGATATCATCAAACTTTCATTCGAAAAATAATGCTTTAGGTACCCTCGGATAGTAATGTCAAAACTCCTAGATTTGACACTAATATCTGGTACTAAAGCGTTGTTCTTCAAATAAAAATTTCATAAAATCGAGCCTAAGGAAGTTAAAAAGTAGTTGCTTCACAGGTTGTATAATACCTTTCTTGTTATTTTTTTTTATTCTGCCTTAAGGATCAATAAATATTTATAGTTCAATTTTTCAACGATACGTAACAAAGGGAAGGTGCTGTCAAATTGACATACGTATGTAGGTAGTTTTGATTTGCTATGGTAGCTACGGAAACTGACGTAGGTATTACTGCTATTTTTAACTTGCAACTCTACGTATATGTTACCGTATTAATAACAATTTTGTATTTTGACAGATAACCGTCGTACGGCATCCACAGGGCGACTCCACAAGAAAATAAAAAAGGTAAGATCGTTAAACCACATAGCATAAAATAATATTGACACTTCAATCTTAGTTCTAAGAACACACTTAGGTAGCTGAATTTAAAATAAGATCAGTCTCGAAACAAATGCATAACTCTGAATTTCTTTAAAATAAGTATGACGGTGTAGGTACTTACATTATTGCGGGGTCCTTGTTCAATTGTTCATCATTGGTCACCCCGCGTGTATAGGTTTATAAAGGGTGCTTAAATAAATAATAATTGGATGTCTAACAAAATGAGTATAATTTCTACATCTCTCCAGAGTGAAATCTTTTCTTTTATTTTCCCCCAATAGTGCGCACGCGCCATCTGCCCGCGCCACCTGGACTCATAGTAATGACATACTCAGTATTTTAACTTGCTAAGAACCTCTTGTATTAATCTAACATTAATCGGGAGAGTGATTTGTGAATCTCTCTCACTGGCATGCTACCACGAATATAGAAGTTCGCAAATTCCGGGTATTTCTCTCTGGCACTCTAATGACGCGTTCGTTGGAGTGACAGAGACAAATCCCCGAAATTTACGAACTGATTAGATGATAGCCAGATTTCTCGTCGCCGACGAGTGATTCCGCAGGCCGTATTTTTCAAACTCATGAATGATTGTAATCCTTACCCCTATTTTTGAATCACTAGTGCCACATTCTACTCCTAATTAGCTCATCACTGTACTACACTGAACATGGTGATTCAAAAATCGCTCCCCAGTCGGTTAAACTGACACGGGATTACCGGGTTAAGCTCACACAACTTGAACACTCGTGACGTTTCGCTAGAAGACTGCTTTGTAGTTCAGCGAAATATTATGTAAAAAATGGGTTGGGTTAAGCCGCTAACACGAGATTTTTTAAAACGTATTTATCGAGGTTTTAACTTGCAAAACCTCGATAAATACGTTTTAAAAAATCTCGTGTTAGCGGCTTAACCCAATTTATTATGCAAGTTACGCTACATAAGTGCTTTGTAGTTAGTTTTTTAAGCAATAAATAAATATAATATATTTAACTAGATAACAGCCTTGAATAGTAATTTCATTGAAAGTTTGTAATTTATATTTTTATCTAATTTTCTGATATTTCTTTTTTAAAATGTGTTTATTAAAAATATATGTTTTCTTTTTAATGATAAATAAACTGACCATATTGTATTGGAGATTTAAAAAAAAACTTTAAAATGATCGACACCCAGTTTATTTTTTACACATACGATACCGATTTTAGAGTGGCCGTAGGTACGTATACACGTACGAGTTATTGTACTGGCTGCGGCGATTACACTGTGTTTTCTCTTACAAGATGCATTGTTCCCCACAATCACAATGTGACTATTATTATTATCGTAATTATGACCTTTCGACCCCGGCGCGTGCACTTCTTGGAAGTCCATTTTGACTTCATACCGCTACCGCGTCGCCTGATAATTAGCGGCCACGGTATTATTTTATGTACTTAACAAAAAAATATAAACAAACCTAAGTTTACATTATTCTATTATCACGCATTTTTCGAACACAATCTTGGTTTTATTACCAATTTAAAAGTCTTAAAACGTTAAACGTTGAATACACATAAATAAATATTTTTGGACATCTTTACACAAATCGACCTAGTCCCACGGTAATCTCAATTAAGGCTTGTGATGCGTGTACCAGGCCGCGATATATATATACTAATAGATATATACATATAGATACTCAAATACATCTTCGACAGCTATGACCAAGGAACAAATATTTGTGATAAATAAATACACAAATAATGCCCTCGCCGGGATTCGAACCCGGAACCTCCAGCTTCGTAGGCAGGGTCACTACCAACTAGGCTACGGAGAGTGACACATACATTTTTAGTTAAAATTATTGAACGTAAAAATATATCTGCGAATGTGTTTCACGATATATGTCAAAGACGACGAGACGTCGTGTGTGAGTGCTATGGAAAATTAGCCATATTTATTTACAATTTTTTATTCTGCTGAAGAATGCTATCCTATTGTTTAGGTACTTGATTCAACTTCAAATTATATTTTTGGATTAATTAACATTTTAAAACTAGTTACTGCATTTGTACTTGAAAGGCAGAATGGTAGGTACAATCGCTTTTTATTTCATAATTATATTATATTTTATTTCTTATTGTTTGTTACAATTGAAATATCAAATATTATTGTAATTACGAGTACTATACCATTATTATGCTTAGACATTCGTCTGTATTACGGTTATGTTTTATATTAGCTTTTAAGTTTTTTTTACCACTAGCGACCCGCCCCGGCTTCGCACGGGTACTATACCTCTATAAAAACCTTCCTCTTGAATTACTCTACCTACCTATTAAAAAAAAATCATCAAAATCCGTTGCGTAGTTTTAAAGATTTAAGCGGACAAAGGGACATAGAGACAGAAAAGGTGACTTTATTTTATACTATGTAGTGACTAGTGATAGTGATGCTTATTGTTTGTTACAATTGCAATATCAAAATTGTTGTAATTACTATACCATTATTATGCTTATCGTCTTAGGCATAAAATTCCCTTCGTCTGTACTACGATTATGTTTTATATTAGTTTTCAAGTTTAATTAACCTTATGTGATTGCCCTAAGTACTACTTTAAATGAATCTGAATCGAGATTCGGACAGATTCATACTATCGGAAACCCCACCTAATTATCTCCCCTACTCCAAAACTAACAACTAAAATCCTGACCGGATCTTACCCGTTTTGTATGACTTGTATGTAAGTATGTATGTGTCCGTTCGAAGCGTGACGCCCGCCATTGGCCGCTCACTTCCGTTTCCTGAAGCTACGGCAATTACCACGTTAAGGTTGGTACACCTGAATGTATGGAAATGTATGGGAGGGGTCATTGCTTCCTTTTTGGTTTTAATTTTATTTATGTATGGAGATAACAAGTATGTGTTAGTCATCTCTGCATATACTTTTCGTCAGGTAAAACAAAAATTTGTATATAAATATGGCTAGTTTTCCTTAGTATTTGACGTCTTTGACATATATTATTGTGGAACACATTGGCAAGTGCATTTTTACGTTAACTAATACTAATTCATAACAATAATTTGCAATAATTAGCCGTGTGGTGACGGCAGTAAGAATACACTTGTCACCACCCCAACTCCTCCTGCGGGTGGAGTAGAATCAAGTTTGCAGTTGAATCAAGTAAAAATATACCATACGGCGGTTTATGTGCATAGGTATTAGTTAATGTAAGAGGCCTACGTCCAGCTGTCGACTAAGAGAGTCAAAGTCAAAGTATTATTTATCCAAGTAGGTCTAGCAACGAGCGCTTTTGAAACAACTAAAAATTGCAAATAAAAAAAATCTACTTCCGGTTTTAAACCTACACCACTGACCTGAGAAGAATCCGCCAAGAAACCCAGTGCGACATATTTTTTTTAATAATACTTACATCTTACAGATAAGGGTGCATTCAGACCAAACGAGCATTTGCTATTCTAACCCCCTACTCTACGAAATTCGATCATTACACAAAATGTGATTCGTTGATTTCGTAGAGTGGGGAATAGAATAGCGAATGCTCGTTTGGTCTGAATGCACCTTAACACACATTAAAAAAACTTAACATAAAATTGATTTTAAAATAAATGTAGTACAATAACTAGAGATTTAGTCTCTAATAGTAGTAGTAGTAGTAGAACATACCAATCTAATGATGTAAAAAGAGAGGCTGAGATCCTGATGATGTGAAAAAAAAACATAATCTATGGTTAAAGTTCGCCTAAGCACAAGCCCTATCGAATTCCAGAAAATCGTCAATTCACCAACATGCATTACGCTCTTAAACAATAAGACGCCACAAAAGAAGCGCGCAAACAAAGGCCAAGTTGTCGCAAATTGCTCGCGTGGCGCAAATTGAATACGGAGGTGCGAACGGGGCGGAGGGACGCGCGGCCGGGGGGAAACGCGGCGGGGAAATGTTTAGAATTCCAGGACATTATATTTGTTTAAAAAAAGAAAATACTGTGTCAGTATTAGTATAGTGCGTAAAAAATGGGGATATTTCTAAATAACTGAATGTCAATTTTTCTATGGGATCCAGCCCTTCGTTCATACTTGTATCGAATTTGCATATCTCTTTGCTAACGGAGGCTACTTGCAAGAATAATTATAAATTGGAGATTAAAAATATAATATTTATACAATATGTATTTATGTTTTGTATTTGTGTAAGTATAAGTTGTATAAAAATATGAATTGACTTATTTTTTAATCCGTATCAAAACGTTTCAATCCTGCACCAAACCAAAGCTTTCTGTTTAGTCCAATGGTTGACTGGTAGGGAATGCCTTAAGGTGTTAAGTTCACCATTTGTACTCTTTTATATTGTGTAATAAAGCTTAAATAAATAATAGAAAAATATTGAGACCATCAGTACAGTACTCAAAAGTGCAAGTGCAAAAATAAGTATATTGAAAGAATCCGCTCATAAATATGTTACGATGTTTTTATTACACAGAATTAGAGTGCACTGGGACATATTTTTGAACATTTTTGTATACACCTTATTTTGTCTTTGACTGTATAATATCATAACAATTATTATTTGAGAGATATATTATTTTCAATAGCAAAAACGATCAAGGTAGGTAAAAAATTAAAATATTGCGAATGCGTCCCAGTCCAAAGCAGCCGGCCCGTGTGTCCCCACCGCAAGTGTGCTTACACGCGAGCTTGACACTTCCGCGCCGTCACCCGCGAATAAACGCTCATAGTTGCCAACTCCCCGCATTACCCTTAAATGCCTGCGGCAAAAACCTAATTAACAAAGCGTCTTGGTTCGCAGGAATCTTCAAGTTTTAAGGCAATTTGTGAATTTTAGACGTGTGTGAAGATAGGGGCCCGATACGTAAACAATTGGTTAAAGTTTTGTTGAGAACGCGCGATCGATTGTAGCTACGCCATCTTGAAATAAAGTTCGAGTTTCAAAATTATTATTAAAACAAATGAGAATCGTGATTACCTAGTCGTGATCAATGCCTGTTAGCATCTGTGCATGATTTTTGGAATTGTAATTTCTAGATGTATTATCCGTTGGTGATCCGTAAATAAAAAAAAACATGCAAGGC
Source organism: Thaumatotibia leucotreta (assembly GCA_025490895.1). Lineage (NCBI taxonomy): Eukaryota > Metazoa > Arthropoda > Insecta > Lepidoptera > Tortricidae > Thaumatotibia > Thaumatotibia leucotreta. Next base: position 8,313 of record JALPQI010020455.1, on the reverse strand, counting down.
GAAAACTATAACAATTGAATATCAAATAGAAAAATTATTAAGTTGAGAAAACGCCATCGACTCTACGCCAGAAAAAAAGATAAAACCGTAAAAGAAAAATTCATGCGAGGCCAAAAAAGAATCGAATAGAATACTATTTCCAAGAACTTGGCGCTGCACTTCTAAAAACATTCGAATTCTTTTTTCAAAATTCCATCGTCTATTCGCACGTTCCAAAGCATAGAAATATCTAGTTCACATTCAACTACATAAAGCGCGTTCCGTTCCACGTAATGATCGCTAAGATTCCCGCTCCATCGCGCTCGGTTCTTAATTCGAACGCTCTTTAATGAGATCCACCTTCGTGTCTACGTACAATGGATTATGATGCGTGAGGTTTCTTTTTTTATTCCTTTTTTCGACGTTGACTCAACGTCTATTCAGCCAGCGTTTTAAAAGATGGAGTTTAAGTAATGATTCTCGACTGAAAGGTTGGTTTAATTTTGTTAGTGGTTTTGGTACGAGTCGTTTAACGTGACTCTTAATTATGAACTACTTTTTAATGCGACGTCGCGAAGTAAGAAATGGATGGTTTATACTAATGTTGATATTAAATTTGGTATTTTTTTTAATAAGTAGGTATATATTTCTAAAGAATTGCTTAATATCTACGTTGTATAATATAATAATTATTACAACCTACCTAGTACATTACGCGTACTAAAGTAGAAAATCTTCATCAGCTATTATTTATAATCCTTTCATGAATTCCGCTACCTCCATGTTACCATTTTTCGAAAATCGACAAACGTGAATTCGACCATCTGTCTCTGCTACTACAATGGCTTCAAAGAAGTGACGAAGGCAGATATAATTTTGGACTTGGCGGTAAGCTCTCAACGGCCCTACCGCGAACTACAAAATTTGGAAAATTTCGGGTAGGTACCTATTTTTCTCTGTCACAAGACAAATCCCCGAAATTTACGAACAGAGTTTGCTACCGCAGGCCAGTTCTCTACGCGTCTTTTTGTATTTAAGAGAGCTTAATGGAGTTTGGTCTAAGAATCTTCGCCAGGCTTCCGGACCTAAGTGTGGCCTGAGTTCCAAAAGGTCATAAGAACGTTCAGCTGCCAAGTCGATGTGTCCTTTTGGCTTTGAGTCGTCCGTTAATGGAGAGGTCTCCAGTCTTTGACGCGGGCCTTTCACGTTCCTTTGCACGCGATGACGAGATAAAACACTCTGAGTTCCCGATGCTTGCAGAGATTCACACAGATATACGTACACACATCATAATATATTCAGCCATCTTTGATCACTGCTGGACGTAGGTGGGTAATTCTTGGAAAATATGTCTGCGGTTGCGTTTTATTCCTCTGTCTTTTTCATACATTTTGTATAGGACAGATGAATAAGACCGCAGACATATTTTCAAAGAATGAACCAGTGCCCTCCTATTAAGGATATGGCCGCATTTGTAAATGTCCATAATCGGCTCGCTGGGCAAGCGGATTGGCGACCTCAGTTGTGTGTCCATGAACTATGATGATGCTGCTGTCCATCATTAACCTTCTAACTATTAAACAAATGATCAATTGATCAGTGACACACTTATCCCATAGTCGACTCTTACGACACCCATTGGAAGAGTTGGGGTTGGTGACAAATGTATAGTTCGTGAAATATAAATGATAACTTTCTACCTACATTCTAGTAAAAATAAACATTCAATTTATATTTCTCGAACTATATCTTACACAGCTTAGGAAACTGAAGTGGCAATGGGTAGGGCACATTGTACGTAGAACCGATGGCCGTTGGGGCAGAAAGATTCTCGAGTGGCGGCCACGTACCGGTAGGCACAGCGTGGGTAGGTTAGGATGCGGATGGCGAAGGAGCGGTCATTGTGGCAATCTTTGGGGGAGGCCTATGTTCAGCAGTGGACGTCTTTCGTTTGATATAATGATGCTTATGACATTGGTTAGCTGGATCAAAGCGCTAGTTGCTTGAAGAGCAGTTGGAATAGAACCGCACTGAAGATTCGCTCAGTGCAAGTTGTGAAGATTAATTTAGTTTTAGAAATAGTTTGATAATGAGCTTTTTATGGGAGTGAGACTGCAGTCTTTTCATGAAAATGAAAATACGCTGTAGTTGATGTATACTTACGGTAATGTTGATGTTCTTATATAATAATAATAATAACAATATTTTAGCCTATATAATGTCCCACTGCTGGGCACGGGCCTCCTCTCATATATGAGAGGGATATTGGGCTATAGTCCCCACGCTGGCCCTAAGCGGGTTGGGAACTTCACATACACCTTTGAATTTCTTCGCGGATTTATGCAGGTTTCCTCACGATGTTCTTATAAGATTAAAATAAGGTTAAACTGAAACGTACAACTTTTACTAAAGATGCACACTACATAGAACACAATTAAAATATAAATTGTAGTTACAGAAAGAAATAGAATGCGAGAAATCTTTAAAAAAATGTAATTGATATATATTGGCTGTGACTTATTTTTTAATAGCGTTGTTTAATAAAGAGACATTGTAGCCACTGATATTTTTCTATTGCTAAAATCAACAACTATAATCCTAGACTGAAATTTCAGTTACAAGTTTCAACTGGTTGCAAAGCAAATGTATAAAGCACTCGAAAATAAAAGGTATTGTGTTTAAAAATGTACCTTAATATAATAATAAAGTTCGTACAATAAATATTTAATCTTATTCACAATAACGAGTGCGATTATGAACGCATGAATATCGCCCTAATCACCCACTTCAGATAATAAATGGCTATTATTATTTATTATTAAAAGTCTTATTAGAATCACTCGCCCCATGCGCGTGCTTGCTTTTAATTGTTTAATAGTTTGTGTAATAGTTATTAATAAAAATAGTCAGTTTGAAAATCATACCTCTACATTAAATACTTGCATAGGTACCTATCCACCCCAACTCCTCCTGCGGGTGTCGTAAGAGTCGACTAAGGGATTGAAGTGTCACTGACCATTATTTGATAAAAGATTGATGATGGGCAGCAGCGTCATCATAGTGGACACATTACTGCGATCGCCAATACGCTTGCCCAGCGTGGCGATTATGGGCATTTACCTCCTAATGCGTCTATACGCATAGTTAATAGGTGAGGCCTACGTCCAGCAGTGGACTATCATAGACTTATAATGATGAATAGTTATTCAAAAATAGTCAGTTTGTAAATTATACCTCTACATTAAAGACTTGCGTAGGTATCTTGTGATATCTAGTAAAAAATCACAATAAAAACACAGAATTGAAGCTATACTGGGTGTTCGTTTTGATTTGCGTTAAAATTGGACAGGTTACTTGGAACATCAATAGACAATAGATATTTATAATTATTTATTTATACCGCCAATTCAGTTTGGCAGACTATTACTTACACCTTTTTTAACTTCGACCGCGTCACAGAATAATAATATCAGTATCGCACCTCGGCAGAGGCGCCAGGTGCAAGCGCCCCTGTATATATCTACCAGTGGGGCATTTCTTTTTCCCCTCACTAGCTCGTAAAGTGCTCGTTTGTCCTTTAATACGAACGTGTAAAAACGCATATTATTCACTTGTGTGGCAAAGTAATGACCTTGGTTTTGGAATAACAAAACGTAAAATGCTCATGGAAATTGTTCTATATTAATGATAATTAAATAATTTGTTTGAGAATTTAGTGTAAAATACAAACCTTTATATAATATGATGATTTTTAATATATAAATCCTAAAATTCCATAAGTAACAATTGTTTTAGTGAATGATGATAAGATGACTAGATGCAATCACAAAACGCAGAAAATGTCAACGTCAACATTGTCAATGAATATTATAGGTTATAATCTTTATTTACCGACTCAAACACGCATAAAAATAGTAAACTCAACTTTCAGGGTGTTCTGTTATAATTTTGTAAAAATAATGAATGAGAATTACTTAATAATGCATTGGCGTTGGTGTGCAACTACAGGAATGTGTTAAAATCGTGCTGCGTTTACTTTTTCATGGTAAGTTTACTGCGATAAAATCTTGCATTAAATACATGATGCATTTGGAAAATTATTATCACTAACCCGATGATGATTGTAATGTGAACAAATAATTACCTTTTTTGAGTTTCCTCGCTATAGTGAGGGGAAAAGTTTTGTGTTACACACGGGTGCAAATGTATTTTACTTCTCGTATGTTAAAACACTCGCTGCGCTCAGGATTCTATTTTAGAACCACTCGCTTCGCTCGTGGTTCAACTATAGAATCCTTTCGCTTGCTTGTGTTTCAATTTCATACTCGCGGGTAAAATACAACTTTGCACCCTTGTATAACAAATAACTATTCTTGTGTGCTGTGCGCTTGTGAACTTCAATTAGTAATGTTATTTGACTAGTGTGGTTATTGGTATCTTATTATTTGTCGGTATTTACATGTAATCGATAAAAAAAAATTAATAGGTACGTGACAAAAAAAAAACAAAAAAATCTAGCACAGATATTTATGTATATAATTTTGACCGCAAGTGGATAAGACTGGCTTGTATTATGACCATGACAATGAGATTTATGAGTTAGTTAGCGAATCAATTAAAAAGACTACAATATTTTCCAAAAATGGCTGAAATAAAGAGATAAAAATATGTGTGAATGTAGCCGTTATAAATATAAAGTGTCTATACCTACCTAAACTATATTTAAACTTTCTCATCACTCATATTTTAACGACAAACGATTCTTCTAATAAACGAATCCAAGATTCAAGACAATTCATGATAGGTATATCTAAGTATATAGATGCTCAATTTCAGTTGCGATGTCAATTTGCGTGTTAAATTGCTTTATATCGTGTTGAAATACGAGTGAGGTTTTTTCACTATCGGACTGTTACAAAAATACAAAGCACACCTGCTGATATTTTCCCAACTACGATAATACTTATTATAGCAAACTCCTTATTATTTCTTGTTTTAATTGTGCCCTTACCTTTTGCTTTTGTTTTCGTTTAATGGCCGTTATTGTTCGCCCGCTGTCTGCAAGATTGCACTTAAAAGAGGTTAATTTTTTATTTTTCCGCGATTTTTAATGTCACTGGCCGTTTTTGTTTTTTTAAATTGGAATGTTGTCGTTTTGCCGTGAGGCTGATTTCTTTTGGTGGGTGGTTTTAAATTATTTTTAATTGGAGTGTTTCATAACTTTTTAAACTTTATTAGCTTTTTGGTTTTTCTATGCGGAACGTAGCTAAGGCTAAGGGAAAGAAAATCTTACGAGTACTACTTATGTATGTACAGTCAATATTTAACAGTACAGTACATCAGTATTATAATTATGCAAACATGCATGTATTTCGCAGTATTTGTAGGTAGTCCATTAAGGAAAGGGCTTATTAACACCAGAAAATGCATGTTTGCATAACTTAAGTAGCATAATATTCCATAAAACCAGCGTGACTCAGGCGCCCGTAACCATGGCAATAACAGACAGAACAAATTTCATTCACCCAATTGGAACCCTAATCCACTGTAATACCATGTCCAAATGACATGTAGTGAAAGATTTCTTGTAATCAGATTGAAAATGTTTCAATTCGTTGACTGTACATTAAGTACTTATATACAAAACCTCCTCCTTTTTTGAAGTCGGTTAAAAATGAGTCAGTCTGTGCGCAGATGGACGGGTGTGGGGTTTCTTGGCTTGTCTGTTTGTCCGTCTGTCCCTCGCTCTGGTTATGTTACAGATCAAACATTATAGTCATTAGGAGAGAACTACTGCTTTGGTTCAGTTATAAGTATTGAATAAGATACCTAAACACAGAAAAAAACAATTACAAATACCCTTAATCTTAATAAATTAAACAAATTATTTTATACAGTATGTAATTAATTCATTAAATATTCATAACCTTTAGCCACCCATAGACCTATAAAATGCTCTTTTAGTTCCAATGAAATTTTATCTTTTTGCTGAATAGACAAAATTGCATTTGTTTTGATATATTTGAGGCTAGAGGTTTTTCTCAAAGATAAGATAATCGTATTTTATCTTTGAGAAAATGTACATTCTACAGGGTGCAAGTCTAATACGGGCGAAGCTCTTAAGGGGTGTTAGTTTACGACATAATAAGTACATTCAAATAACTTTTACTTAAAATCAGAGCAACAAAATTTTCCATACAAAATAATTCGGCGCGCAATGTAAAGCAACATACGCGAGTTAAGCACTCGTTGACAGCTAATTTCAAAAGCAGATGACATAACTGCCAAATCAAGAATAACAAATGTTCGTACCTACATTGCTGCTCCGATAATCTTAAAAAAATTCTGGGGGGTCAAAATTAAGAGTAATTTAAAAAAAATCTTGTAATCCATGAATACACTAATGAATCCCATGCCTGAATCGAAGTGCTCTCCGCGCGTAATAGTTACACTTCCTTAAAAAAAAATAGAAATTCGAATTGAATATTCAAACCAAGAAAACTTGTTTTTATCATCTTTATAATGTTATTTGCAATACGAGTATAGAATCAATACAAAAAACAGTTATAAAAACACCTTTCGTTAACCCTTCCACCCGAATTCCGTAAAAAACGAAGTTCAACGTCCCACTAGGGCCTGCGCATCTGTTTGTTGACAAATACTTACATGGCGGGCGGTAGAGGGTTGTTATAAAATGTTTTAACTAAAATATGTCTGTCTGTTTTATTTATATTATTTTCATTTTCTACGGCCCTAACGATTTTAACGTTTGAATATTATGTCATATCATAAAGGTACCAAAAAAAAATAGCGAAGTATTAATACCAACGCCAGATGTGGGATCCCACGTAGTGCTACTTAGTCCACTGCTGGACGTAGACTTCTCCTTCATTTAGCATATAGACGCATTAGGAGGTAAATGCCTATAATCGCCACGCTTGGCAAGCGGATTCGCGATCGCATTAATGTGTCCACTATGATGACGCTGCTGCCCATCATCAATCTTCTATCAAAGAATGGTCAGTGACACTTCAATGCCTTAGTCGGCACTTATGACACCCATGAGAAGAGTTGGGGTGGTGACAAATGTATTCTTACTGCCGTCACCACACGGCCAACTATTCACTCGTATGTTTATGTTTCAATACTGCGCACACCACGAATAAATAAATCAATATCTTGGGACATCTTACACAAATTAACCTTGTCCCACGGTAAGCTCAATTAAGGCTTGTAATGTGGGTACCAGGCGACGATATATAATAGATAGGAACAAATATTTGTGATAAATAAATATACAAATAATGGATTCGAACCCGGAACCTCCAGCTTCGTAGGCAACTAGGCTACGTAGGCTGACAAATACATAAATAATTCCTTTCACATACATTGCGGTTACTCGACAAATAAAATCCACAGGTTAACCCTAACCTAACCTAAACATCCGATATTAGCCCTCTAAATCGGCCAAGTGTTAGACACAGTCAACAAAGGGCGCCTTAAGGTGCCCATGTCACGCTCTGTGGGGCGGAAAAGGCCCACTTAAGGGCTAGGGCGGGGCACCAGTGCGGGCGGTAAGATTAAAACTGAAAGGTATTTCTTTCAGCGTTTTAGACGTCTCATTAACCCTTTTCTTCCAAATAAAAACAAATGAGTTCTACTCGCCTCCTTATATTTAGTGCAGAGCAAAAGTTCTGTCTTTATAGAATTACAAAACGTGGGTCGAAAAATGCATGGATTGTAATTATTATAAGATAATATTACTAAGAAAAGGGGTAATCTTTCCACATTTTTGTAAAAGTGGCTTGATAGTTTGCATTATTTTTTGGCCGTCATGGTACCTAGAGATACGGGGATTCTGCAATTACAACTAAGAATAGCACCGAAATATGTGTCAGTGCAAAAGGAAACCTTGTCACGATGTTTAAAATAAACTTATTAAAGAACACATAAGGTCTGTTTTAAGAGTCGTGACCGTGACAAGGTACCTTCCCGTTTCCACTGACACGTATTCTGCCACTTCTACAAATATGTGACCAGATTAATGAGGCACCTGATACGCTCGAACAAATTCCGAGAAGTATTTTTACATTAAAATTAAAGTATTACGTTTAATCGCTGAAAAAATGCTTACCGTCTTATGCAGTAAATTACTAGAGCTATATAACCCTAGCTTAACAAGTTACTTGAACGCAATACGCTCATGCTACCGCTCCGTAGTCCGTATATGAACCCTAGCACCGCCGCCATACAGCGTGACAGGGCCGACAAGGGCCGATATGTTTACCGTCTTATGTACTATTGTTAGAGTTGTCAACACGATAACGCAATCCG
>JALPQI010020454.1:0-18723 GCA_025490895.1 Thaumatotibia leucotreta | reverse complement strand
GTTGAAAAATACTTTATTACGGATTTACCTTATTGTTTATAGTTCTATAGGGATCGTCTCACTTTGTAGATTTACTAAACTTTAGTGCTTATTCAGTGAAATAATGTATGTGTTTGGTACATTTATCCCATTTTACGTATGACATGAAGGTTTATTATTGTTAATCTAATAGTCATTGATACTAATGTCGTTTGTTAGACCTATTTTTACGGAATATGAATGGAATTTATTTCTGACTCAAGTTTCGTGTCCCACTTTGACGGTTTGGTGTTCCATACATTAATAAATGAGGAGTGTCTTTTCAAAAGGACTTATTTCCACTTTCAACTTTTTTTTAACTATGAATGTAGTTTTGCTAAAAGTAGAGAAATACATGTATGTTTTGAATTTCAAGTTCTAATAAGCCTCTTCTTGTCCTCCAAAATGTTAAAATATCAAAGTCCGTATCAAAAGGGCCTATTTCTCCCTTATACTAAGAAAATGATACGAGCTTTTAGAAGTGTATAATAACTTATTATAAAATGCTTTTTGTAGAAATGAAGGATTTGTAAAATTTCCTTGAAAAACAGCTTGTGTATTATTGGATAAACTCACAAGGCCAGAACAAAACGGCTTAATTCTAAACGTTTCGCATCAAAAGGGCTTAATTCTGAAAATTTATGGTATATTAACTTAAAGTTGATAAAGCAATATATTTAGTGGCATAACATTTATATCAACTCACTTAAGTACTATATCAAAAACACAGAAAGAATATCGAAATGAAAACCGTGGATTTATGTTTTTCTCAATTTCCCAAAAAAAGTTACAACTGCAGTGTTATTCACTAAGGAAACCGCCTTGCTGTCAGCGCTGCGTCAGTGCTGCGGCAGCGTCGAGTTTAAAAATGGTATTCACTTAATGTACTTTTCTCAAACATGCAATGAAATGTTGTAGTTAAGTGCCAAAAAAGTGGCCGGGAAGTAGCTCGTTGCCGGCCTAGACCGGCAAGTACCTCTTTTTTAATTTTCATTTGACATAGGGTTGTGACCTGGCATCTTGGCTTTTAGCCAATAATTATCTGTAAGTAATATTAGTATAAAAAAAAATGATTGGCAAATTTTTGTAGTTATAATTAGGTATTTAAATTATATAATTTAAAATAAATGTATAATAACTACTCAAAATAATATTTAAAAAGCAGTATTATACGGCGCGATCCGTCGGCCCCGATCACTGCATGCGATTAATTGGACCCAACCGACCGCGTCGTCTAATACCGCTTTTTTAAATAAAAAATTTGCAACTTTCAAACAGGTCAATCTTAAAAAAAAAATGAGGTGTCGGTGTCGTATTTGACTTTTGTTGTGTTTCAAAGACTTAGTTATGTAGTTGACGTATAATTTCTTAGAAAGAAGATACATTTTTTTGTTTCATTTCATTGCATGTTTGAGAAAAGCATTATACATACCTCGGCCATGAAGTGACGGATTGCCGTCCGAATACTATCCGGCCTCGCTTCGCTCGGCCGTCTACATATATTCGGCCGGCAACCAGTCACTTCCCGGCCTCGGTAGTAATGTACTATTAAACGACACTAGTGCTCGGCGACGAATGCGGCGTGAGCTGGAACTACACTGCGTCGAGAGTTTGACGTTTAATGTATGAACTTCGTATTCTCTAACGAAAAACAGCGACGAACTCGCCCACAACTTCGCTCACAGCCTCGATTCCTAATGTCAAATCAAACAGCTAGGATTTTAGACAAGGCTGTCTCGACATCGAGCTAGTGTTGTTAAACGACTAGTCTTGAAGACTTTTGACCCTTAAAGACTCGCTAACCTTAAAGGTTTAAGCTTTGACGACTTAAGCGCTTAAGGTTCGAGCTCAAAAAAGGTTTCAAACCTTAACGACTCAAGTCTTTTATGAGCTCTTAAAAGAAAACCTTTAACGCTCGGACTTAATAGAGAGCTCAAGCTTTAAAAACTCGGGCTTAATAAGCTCTAGCTACCAAACCTCGAAGGCCTGTTAAGCGTAAAGAGCTTAAATAGTGAGCGTCCTAGGCTAGTACTCTCCAACAAATTTGTTCTTGAATTATGTCGTTCTAGTTGAATTCTGACATCCTAGAAGTTTCATGATTGTTAAAAATGCTTCTTTTTTTAAGATCCAAAATGGCGGCTACTTTTTTTTGCAATTTTCATCATTATACTCGTTTCTGACTAATTCGCTTACGTGGAATACGATTTTCGGGTCCATTCTGAGATTCAAGATGGCGGCTACTTCTCTTTTTGCAATCTTCATCATTATACTCGTTTCTGACTAATTCGCATACGAGGAATACGATTTTCGGGTTAGAATCGACCTCCAAGATGGCGGCTACTTTTTTTTGCAATTTCCTACCATAGACTCGTTTCTGACTAATTCGCATACGAGAAATACGATTTTCAGGTCGATTCCAAGATCCAAGATGGCGGCTACTTTTTTTTGTAATTTTTATCATTATACTCGTTTCTGACTAATTCGCATACGAGGAATACGATTTTCAAGTCGATTCTAAGATCCAAGATGGCGGCTACTTTTTTTTGCAATTTTCATCATTATACTCGTTTCTGACTAATTCGCATACGAGGAATACGATTTTCAGGTCGATTCTAAGATCCAAGATGGCGGCTACTTTTTTTTGCAATTTTCATCATTATACTCGTTTCTGACTAATTCGCATACGTGGAATATGATTTTCGGGACCATTCTGAGATCCAGATGGCGGCAACTTTTTTTGCAATTTTCATCATTATACTCGTTTCTGACTAATCCGCATACGAGGAATACGATTTTTAGGTCGATTCTGAGATCCAAGATGGCGGGAACTTTTTTTGCAATTTTCATCATTATACTCGTTTCTGACTAATTCTCATACGAGGAATACGATTTTCGGGTCCATTATAAGATCCAAGATAGCGGGAACTTTTTTGCAATTTTCATCATTATACTCTTTTTTGACTATATCATTATATTCTTTTTTTTTTTTTTTTCAATCTCCACATACGTTAATAAATTTCATTTCTAATTAACATACGTGGAATGCGATTTTCGGGTCCATTCTAAGATCCAAGATGGTAGCACAATTTTTTTTTGTAATTTTTGTCAATATACTAGTTTTCGACTAATTTATAAACGTGGAACCCTAATTTGGGGTCAATTTAAGATCCAAGGTTTTTTTTATGAGTAGCTCATATTATGATATAGTTCATATGAGTAGCGAAAATGGAGTACCGATCTACCGATAATGAAAAAAACTGCACAAAAGTTCAAAAAAGGTGCCGTCATTTTGAATCTTACAATACTTTTGGGCAGTTTTTGTCAATAAAGATACTCCATTTCCAATACATATAAGTAACGTAAAAAACCTTGGATATTAAATTGGCCCTAAATTCGGGTTCCACGTTTATAAATTAGTCTAAAACGAGTACAATGACAAAAATTACAAAAAAAGTTGCCGTCATCTTGGATCTCAGAATGAACTAGAAAATCATATTCCACGTAGGGGAGCTGGGGGCTAGTTGTAGCAGGGGTAAGAAGTAACACTCAATTTTTACCTACTTAACGAACATTTAATTACACAATTTTCGACTTTATACAATCCTTATAAGGTAATCTATTACCCGGGCACCGCCAATGACCCGTCGGACGACACAGAGGGAGGTCGTGAGCACGCGCTCCGATTCCGCCAGGTATTGGAAAAAAAATCTTTCGTAAATTTTTGTTTCTTGGCAATGTTTTAAAAGATTATTATTTGCGTCTTTAAAAAAATATTAGATAATTTATTACAGTTTAATTTTATAAACCGTGTTTTGCTTGAAGCTGTGTAGTTTTTTCGTAAACGTAGTTTCTGTTAAAAAATACACCATGGGACAAGTTGTAACACAATTGTGGGGCTAGTAGTAACATGTTACAACTTACAAAAAGAAGAAAAAATATCTGCATATTTATTGACCTGTGCGGACATCTATTTTGGACTGCTGCCATCGGAGGTCAGAAAGTTGGCATATCAATGTGCTGTAACAATTTCTGCAAAAATATACCACTTAAGCCAACCTAATACTTAAGTTCAAATAATAAAGAAATATGCAAAGCATATAATATAAAAAGAATTTCCAGAAGTCTAGTCATTACTAATAAAATTATAAAATGTCAGTGAGATTAAGACTGCCTTATTAGCCATTAGGCAACTTAGGAATACATATGCAGAGTATATGTACATAGTTATGTAGATTATAATTACTGATATCCAAAAGTCTGACTATTACTATTGTGAATCTAAATAATATGCGAGATTTAAACTGATAGATCTTATTACACTACTACTGATTATCTTATTATTCATAAGATTAGATAAAAATAAGATGTGAAAATAATAAAAGAACGAAAATAATTATATTGATTAGTTTTCCAAACTTGGAGCACAATTATCTTTTGCTCAAAGTTTATTTTAGTATTGTTATCTATTTTAAGTGTAATAATTCTATAAAACACCAATAAATACTTAAAACTATAGCAAACCAAATAATTATTTTATTGTTGCTAAGTACCCCATTACTGTTACAAAAAGCCCCAAACACGGGGTAAGTTGTATTGTAACAGTCGATTATTTTTTTAAAAATGACCGATGATTAAATATATACATAGATTTTTCCCATATTCATTACTGAAAAGCTAGATAGATACAGTTGTGTGCAAAATAATAGCAGCAGTCAATAAGAAAATTAAAACTTGGAGGAATTATTTTGGGACTTTTTTTTGTTATTCAAGTACATAACATAATATTCATTCAAAATGAATTGCAAACTTTACTGAAGTAATATTGAAAGTAAGACGTGGCCATAAAAACCAGATTTTTTACCCCCTAGCAGGAATGGTGTTCAAAACTGAAATACCTAATGGAAAATACACAAAAGTGTGCAATTATTGTAGTTTCGTATCTTGTCTATTGTTGTCAACCAAAGCTTTACATATACACCCATCTCATCCAGAAATATATATTTTTTCATGTATGACCATCTTCCTCGCAGAGTGTACAAATTTTCGCTTATTTCGATTTTTTGTTGAAGTTTCACCGATAACTTAGTTTGTTTCTTAATGTTTGCTATGACCAGGCCTTCAGTGAAGCAAACACACCAATTACTTCAATAAAAAATCGGTATAATCGAAAATTTGTACACTCTGCAAGGAAGATGGTCATACTGGAAAAAATATATATTTCTGGATGAGATGGATGTATATGTAAAGCTTTGGTTGACAACAATAGACAAGATACGAAACTATAATAATTGCACACAATTGTGTATTTTCCATTAGGTGTATCAGTTTTGAACACCATTCCTGCTAAGGGGTAAAAAGCTGGTGTTCATAACCACGTTTGTCTTACTTTCAATATTACTTCAGTAAAGTTTGCAGTTCGTTTTGAATGAATATTATGTTATGTACCTGACTAACAAAAGAAAGTCCCAAAATAATTCGTCCAAGTTTTCATTTTCTTATTGACTGCTATTTTTTGACTGCTGCTATTATTTTGCACACAACTGTAGCTAGTCTCTCAAGATATTCTTTTACATTCGAAATTGTTTGTATAGTCTCGGTTTTATACGCTTTTTTCCTAAAATTGTTACAATAAGCCCCCTGCTCCCCTATGCGAATTAGTCAGAAACGAGTATAATGATGAAAATTGCAAAAAAAAGGAGCCGCCATCTTGGTTCTTTAGAATGGACCTGAAAATCGTATTCCTCGTAAGCGAATTAGTCAGAAACGAGTAACTATAATGATGAAAATTGCAAAAAAAGTTCCCCCCGTCTTGGATCTTAGAATGGACCCGAAAATCGTATTCCTCGTATGCGGATTAGTCAGCAGCAACGAGTATAATGGTGAAAATTGCAAAAAAGAGTTGCCGCCATCTTCGATCTCAGAATGGACCCGAAAATCATATTCCACGCATGCGAATTAGTCAGAAACGAGTATAATGATGAAAATTGGAAAAAAAAGTAGCCGCCGTCTTGGATCTTTAGAATGGACCTGAAAATCGAATTCCAAGTATGCGAATTAGTCAGAAACGAGTATAATGATGAAAATTGCAAAAAAAAGTAGCCGCCATCTTGGATCTCAGAATGGACCCGAAAATCGTATTCGACGTATGTGAATTAGTCAGAAACGAGCGACTATAACCCAACTCTGTCAGGAATAACTACACCCTTCAAGTTCGTCTGTACGTACTCATTTCCACGCTGTATAATAATTATGTATCTATCGGATCTATGATCACTTTGTATAACTATAAAAACAATGTTCTTTTCTTTGAAGCTTTTAAGACTCGAAGCGCTTCAAACTTTGTAGACTTAAACCTTGAAGACTTAGGAGGCTTTAAAGCTCGAGTCCTAAGGACTCGAGGTTTATGGGTTCTATGACGTTAACACGAAGCTTTTTGCTTGAGGCTTATACGGCCGAGGCTTTAAGGTTAGAGGCTGGTAGACTCAGCAGTCGCGACTCGAGGCTTTTAGTTTACGCCTCGACGCTTAAATTCACAACACTACATCGAGCTCGTTGACGAACGCAGCGTCGAATGTGTCAATAAGAGAATAGCATAGCTGGAAATAAGCCCTTTTGAAAAGACACTCCTCAAATACAACAAGTATAAAATCAGCTTATAAAACATAGATGTAATATTTTTCGAGTTAGTATTTACATACATACCTAAATGTTAGTTTATGTCTATCAAACATTCATTTAGAAAGGAATAGTACCTAGGGATGGGTAACTATCGATTATTATATCGATCGAGCGGAATTCCGCTATACCTACCCAAAAACACAGTAAGTAGAATTTCTAAAATCTATTATCGATAGTTACTCAACCATACTGTTCATATTTAATGAAATACGATATATTTTACGACGTCTTATACCTAGCTGATATGATGATGGTGATCAGAGCCTAGATAATCTATAGCAAAATAAAAGACTGAGACATTTTTTATCGATATCGATAGTTGTTATGTAGCCTACCAAAACATATCGGTATGTTTTTTTGACAAATCTTACTAAGTATGTATAATATAATCCTTTAAGATGTATTTTTTATCTAGATATTTAATTTTAGATTTTAGTATTATTATTATTGTTTACTTTCTCTTTCATGAATAAATCTCAATTAAAACTTCGTAGAAAATGCTGTAAAATTGAAGTAATTAATAAAGGCGATTTTGTCAATCGTACTCGATATCGATCAAAAATATTTTTAACCCTAGTTTGATTTGGACAGTCTTTTGTTTTGCTATGGATTTTCCGTGCTCTGATCATGATTATGATGATGATGATGATGATACGAAAGGGATCCATAGAACTATTCTGTCTTATCCCCCACTCTACGAAATCAACGAATCAAGTTTTGTGTAACGATCGAATTTCGTAGAGTAGGGGGTTAGAATAGCGAATGCTCGTTTGGTGTGAATGCACCTTAAGGTTACCCAAGAATATACATACGTATGATTTTGAATAGGTACCTAATTTAACATCCATAAAGTATGGCAAATCATTTTATAGCATCCACACCATAACTTCAAAGTACAAGTGTGTTTTTTGCTGTTCCAAACCATAGCCAACGTTTTCACAATTGTCGTTTTTTCAGTTTTGCGAGTTAAATGAGTTAAAAAAATAGCACTTAGAGACAATTTTTTTTCACCGAAAGATAGTTTATGCTTTGTTATATTGAAAAATACTAATAACTCAATATCGACAAAGTAGAAATTCTGCCCTAAAATAGGCACAAATAAGACATTGATTATTTCTTCAGGTAATCGACAAAGTGGGACGCTGGGCACTAAACTTTGAGGCCTTATAAAAGTGCTTATTTTAAACATTTATGCGTCGAAATCAAAATCATATCGTCTATAACAGGACTTATGCACTATAGGTTTCATTAAAAGTCGATTTTCGGTAGGTTTTGCCACAATTCACTAAACTGCCCGTAACTGCGTAACTAGAATCGACAAAGTGGGACGTTTTACTAAACTCAAACATATTTAATTTATATGTTTTTGTATTTTGCATATTAGATAATTATTTGTTGTCTTCGTTTTTTCCGTAACTCCGTAATAACTAGAATCGACGAAGTGGGACGTTTTACTAAGCTCAAACACATTTCACTACCTTCAGGGATATAAAAATTTTAAATATATGAGATTTGATATTTGCAAGTTAACGATAGGTACCTATACCATTTATTTTATTTCATTGTTTATGATATTTCTTTGCTACACCGAACACATACCTACGTTTGTAACTTGGCTGTTAATCTGATATACTTATTATCACAATTCAAAGGACCAATTCTAAGAAACCGATTTATGGGACTGCTACATACGTTTTGAAAATGTACAACACAGATCACCGAACAGCACGCGTGCGAAGTCGCAGGCACAGCTAGTTTTCGATAAAGTTGTAACACTTTTAAAGCCACATACTTCAGTAATACCCGAAATTAATGAAGAAGAGAACTTGACTCTCGCTTTTGACGAACATCTTTATTATGAAAAAGATTAGACATAAAGTCGATTGGGTGAGCGAAGCGTCTCGGTTTCAGCTACATATATACCAAAATGCTTTTTACGGCAGCGGATTCTTCTTAAGTTTTAATAAATATTCTTAATTCAAGAAATATTATAATTCAGCTTTTTGAGTTTTCGAAAAAAAAATAGTAAGTAAAAATTACGTTAGCGACTTAGCGAAAGGACACATGTACCTTGCGTCCACTTATTGGAACAGACTCGCAACTACTACACTAAGCCATAGCCCGACATACTAATAGCCGGTTGTGACAACCCTATTTCCACAGAAATGAACCGAGACCATAGAAAAGGCATAATTGTGAAAATTTGGTACATAATAGGCACACTACTCATACGTTTTTTAGACCTAAAACAAAAATGCGACTACATTGTGTACTTAGATATAATTATGGAAATAAATGGCTATTCTGATTCTGATTCTGAATTGATTATACAGTCCTGTATTTTTATGTGGTTAAATATAGTTCCTTCAAAACACAGAAAAAATATTGCCCTTTAGGGAAATTAATAGTACATTGTGTATTTAGGGGCGGTAAGTAAGAATTTGCGACTCATAATTCTTGTTACCGCCCGTGTACACACAATGTTTTTCATCACACCTGTGATGCAAAAAAGTAAATAAAACAATATATTTTCACCAAAAACTACTCTAAAATGGTCTAAATCAAGGATGACTTAATTTCATCATTTTCTTAAAAGAAATCTCGGCGCGGCGCGCGGCGTGCGCCGGACCGCGCTAGTGCGACGTAATGTTGTATGAAAATCCTTAACGGCCTACTATGACGTAATGACGCACCTACGGCGCGCATCACCGCAGCGTATTGGCGCACTTACCGAACAGGTGTGATGAAATAGTACATTGTGTATTAAGGGCGGTAAATAAAATTGTGAACATAATTTTTGTACCGCCCGTGGCACACACAATGTTTTTCATCACACCTGTGAGGCAAAATAAGTAAGTAAAACAATATATTTTCACAAACTACTCTAAAAAGGTCTAAATCATTTCTCAAAAACGGGGATGTCTTTTTATCATTTTTATAACAGAAGTCCCGGCCCAGCGCCGCCCGCCAGCGTGGCAGCGGGCGGCGCGCCAGTGCGACGTAATGTTGTATGAAAATTAAAAAAAAAAGTCATTACGGCCATGGGCATAATATAGCTCATTACGTTCATGCATGCCTGCCTGTAAAATAAGCATTTACGAGCAGGTGTGATGAAAAAATATAAACATGTTTTGCTGACGTTATAAATATAATCTTGAACATTTCGGATTAAAGAATTTTTCATCACACTTACTGTCTAAGCGCGCCATTGCTTGCGCGCGTAGCGGGAGTAATAGAAAAGTGAAATTTCCTAGGGAGTAATAGAAATGTCAGTACGTCATTTAATAATATTATGTCTTAAAACTTATTTTTTGGTTGGCAAGTGTGATGAAAAACATTGTATGCATCACAGTCGGTAAGCGGAATACTAACTCGAGTCATAAAAGCCCTCCGCTTGACGGCGTCGGGCTTCTAACACTCTCGTTAGTAATTCCGTACTTACCTCCCTTGATGCACAATGTACTATTATTGTCTCATAAGGAATTTATATTTCACTTAACGAGAACTTAAAAGTAATTAAATATTATTTTACCAGTGAGCAGATTTACAAACTAAGCTCTGAAATGGAATTCGAGATCAAAAATGTAAACAATCTATGACAATGACATGACATTACAAAATCAATGTTAAAGTGACATTCCAGGGGTATAAAACGTTTTATATCGAATGTAGTTTTTAACACCTTTGTAAATTAACGTCGCATTTTGATATTGGTTTTTTATTTTATTTTATTTATATCTACACTTACAACTATCCTTACAGGTACTAAACCTAAGACAATGTTTCATGTGTAGATGTAGATACGCGAAAGTCAAAGTATGTTCGATACACAAAGTATCACAATCGTTAACATATTTTGGATATGACAATAAAAAATATACGTTGAGTGTCCACGGTTCCTGATTACAAAAATAAAACCTAGAAAATTTGCTACAATGATGTAAATATGTAACATAATCAATTTTTGAAAACGAATGTCTTACTTACTTACTTTAATCTTTAGGATAGTCGGGGAACGAATTCCAGTCTTCATCTTAGTTACGATCGAATCCATTTCGATTAAAATATGAAAATGATTGATTTGTAGGTAAAAATACTAAAATCTGTATTAAAATGTACTTTGGACCTAATGCTACATTTTAGGAGTTTTTATGAATTCATAAAACAGTCATTTGGTGCACCCTCTTGTTTTGATTTTTGAAGTACATAGTTATAAATGCGAACCCTCTAATATATAATATAATAAATGGTTCTTAGTGTAGTTACCGTATTACCCCCCTCTCGTGATTATTTTTTTGTGGTGGTATCCCATTTGTTTACATTTTTGATCTCCAATTCGATTTCACACCTTAGTTGCAAAAGAAAAAAAAAAACAATAATTGCTAAGCAAGTATACAAAGTACCAAAGTACAGGCGCGGATCCAGGGGGGGGGGGGGCAATGGGGGCACTTGCCCCCCCCTCACGCTGGACTTATGTATGGCTAGGTGGTGTTTGAAGTGTAAAATACTATCATATCATAGGGCAGTGCCCCCCCTCAACGAAGTCCTGGATCCGCGCCTGAAAGTAGGTACAGCGTTAATAAATCTATAAAACGGGTAGGGCATGAATGTAGGATTAATATGGATTTGACAACGTTATAATAATAGCAAGAACGAAAGGGATGGTCTTATGAAACTTTTTACTAGTGGAAGTGAAAAGGAACGATAATCGTCCGTCCTTATCACTGTGCCACTATTTTTTGTGTGTGTGTGCATTAGATGCTAAATGTAAGTGCCAGACAAATGCGTTGAATACGTCACTAAGTGCCTGTGTGGCACTTTCTTCTTAGTAGTAAGTGACTATGTCTATCCCTCTTAGTGGCACACTATGTGCGGCCCCTCGGGGTAGGGGTATAACTCCACGCATTCTTCGTTATAAGCATACGCTAGGTAATACAAGTTGAGTATGGCACAGGACCGCATTCAGGTGATCGGAATATTCAGTATTGTGTGCGCTTTCATGAAACTAAATATAGTGGTGGCTTCTTTAACTGATTTTGGCAAATTATTATAGATACGTGCTCCTTCGTAGGTTATATTTCGATTTCCAATTTTTTTTGTGCGTGGTGGAGGTAAATACTAGTTATCAGCATTTCGTAGGTTTCATTTGCCCTTTTCTCTATTGGTGGGAAAAGTAACTTCGCTGTGTAATGATTTAGACAGTATTTTTTTATAAACATGCAGATTTGATATGTGTATAACTGATGTATGCTCATTATCTTTGTTTCCGTGTAAATGCGACTGGTTGGAGTAAGAAAATCGTGTCATACTTCCTGGCGGTGTCATGGTATCAAACAGTATTCAAACAGCGTACAGTATTCAAACTAACATCAATAAAATGTACATGAAATGTACGAAATTGTACGCTAATAAAAAAAATTGTACTACACGTACGAGACGAGAAAACGGTGTTAATCTGTCACCGCTAGGAAGCATACTTCCTGGCGGGTGCTATTTATTTTGTTATGTTGCGGCCGAATTTTCAATGGGCATGTCAATGAGAAAATATGTACGAGAAATGTACGTTCTGGTTCTAAAGCATTTTTGAGTATATCTATCTCATAGGTGCTTTAATTTGGTACTAAAAACATTTCAATGGAACTTGATTTATTTAACGTGTTTGATCAATTATATACATCAATAAGTGGCATGTAATCGTCGTCGTACATATTTATGCGTGTACATAACTATTATTACATTGTGCAGTAGATACATAAACTGTTTCCCTATTACTCATCATTGTAAATAACTTCTGCGCGTAATGATATAAAGACTGTCCACGTAAAAAAGTGGTCGACGTTATAATGACAAATAAAATGAAAAAAATAACAAAAACGAATTAATTATATATTTATATAATAGTATAATTCGTGTTCTTCAAAATATATTACAAGACTTGTGCAACACATTAAGACTAATAAAATGCCCTGACTTTTCTTCTTACTCCTTCCATCAATCTTTGTACATCGGTTTCGGTGACCGTTTTACTTGTTGTATCCCAATATTTTTTGAATTGTTGTACATCAGTAGCAATTTTCTTACTTTTTTTTAGCTTTCTTCTCATTATTGCCCAGAATTTCTCTACAGGCCGGAGTTCTGGGCAGTTCGGAGGATTTGCAGATTTCGGTACTACAGAGATATTATTTTCCTCATACCATGTCAAAACCGAAATTATACCGATAACACCGAGATCGCTATGAAAACTAATATTAAATCATTCTGGGCGTATATTTCCTCATTGAAAAATAATAATAAATCAAACTACCCACACACCATGTATATAGGCGATACCTGTGCCAGTACTCCGACGGCTGTTTGCGAACTATTTTCAAAATTTTTTAATTCCGTATTTGAAAACAAAACTAAATATAATTTATCCGACTTTGAGCACCTACCATGTTCACCGTCTGCTAATATTATACCTACTATACACATAAGTGACACAGATATCAAGGCCAAGCTTCGGCAACTAGACGCCAATAAAGGCCCAAGACCTGATAAAATTAGTCCACACTTCCTTAAAAATACTTCTTCAGCATTAATTCACCCACTCAAAATATTGTTTAATAAATGCCTCCAAGAGGGAACATTCCCAGACTTCTGGAAAGTGTCCAATGTAACCCCTATTCACAAATCAGGATCCAAATCTCAAATCACTAACTACAGGCCAATTTCTATCCAATCCTGTATCTCTAAATTACTGGAGTCCCTCGTTTATGATGTGCTGTATCCACTTGTCGAAAATAATATTATACCTGAACAACATGGCTTCATGAAGCGCAAATCAACAACAACGAATCTTCTAGTGTATACCAACTTTCTTTTTACTTCGATGGATAACCGTTCTCAGGTGGATGTCATCTACACAGACTTCCGTAAAGCCTTCGATAAGGTTGATCATTTACTATTGCTGCGTAAACTCTCCTATAATGGGATCAGGGGTAGCCTGCTTCGATGGTTTGCGTCCTATCTCGATAACCGATCTCAAAAAATAACCATAAATGGCTACAAATCTCGTGCATCACCTGTGCCGTCAGGTGTAATACAAGGATCCATATTAGGACCACTCCTATATTCTCTGTTTATTAACGACATTGGGACGTAGTTACACAATAACGTTCCAACCCACATGAGTTTGTCATTAAAATTTAAACTTTCTGTCAACTGCCAAAGTCATCAATTTTTATGTCAAACTCATGTGGGTTGGAACGTTATTGTGTAACTACGTCCATTGGTGAGTGCTTTGTGAACTGTAGGTTTTCATTGTTTGCAGATGATTTAAAAATATATAAAGTAATCAAAAACCTAAGTGACTGCAAACTTTTACAAGACGATCTGAACCGCTTTAATACATACTGCTTGAACAATAAACTCTACTTAGCTTATAACAAGTGTGTTCATATAACATTCAGCAAAAAGAAATACAAAACTTTGGCAAATTACGATATAGGCGGAGAACCGGTTCAAAGAGTTGATCATATTACAGATCTTGGAGTCACCCTTGACGATAAGCTCACCCTTGATCGGCATATCTATGCAATTACGGCTAAAGCCTATCAAATGTTAGGATTCATTCTAAGGGCGGCAAGACCGCTAAAGAAATTTTCGTCCTATATATTATTATACAATTCTTTGGTTCGGCCTTACCTGGAATACGCATCCGAGGTCTGGAACCCTCATTATGCTGTCTATAAAGATGCTGTGGAGGCAATACAGAAACGGTTTTTAAGAGCGCTTCACTATAGATTAGCCCATGCTTCACTGTCTTATAGTAAGCTGCTCGAGCGTTACAAACTTAACACACTTGCGGGCAGGCGCAGCGCAAAGGATGCGGTTGCTCTGTTCAACATATGCAGAGGTCATTTCAATTGCCCAGAACTGCTTGAATGTATCGGTTTCCGTGCTCCAACCTACAGAACGCGAACAATCTCTCTGTTCGCGGTTCCGGCCGCCTCAACCAACGCGGGGGTCCGTGCTCCGCTGCGCAGAATGTGCCAAATTTACAACAAAGACTTCGTCTCGGTTGACATTTTTAACACTAGTAGTGCCAATTTTAAACGTAAGGTCTACTCACTGTCATGAAATATCTGTGCATAACTTCCTAGTAATTCCCTGGTACCTATATCAAATACGTAGTTTTAGTAAGTCTCAAAAATGTATTAACATTAACTCATTGTTTCTGATGATCCTATCATATTAACGTATTATCTTGTTTATATCCATAACATACTGTATTAATACTGTAGTATTATTATTCTTACTTATGTATATCCGAAAACAATGCCACTTAAATCTCTTGTGCTTATGTCTTAGTGGGAATTGTTTCAAGATGTAGGTAGTATTTACTTTGTAAATCGCACTTCATTTACTTTCTTGTATCTGCCTATGTTTGTTTTTTCCCCAATAAATAAAATAAAATAAAATAAAATAAAACCGATTTCGCGTAATGGGAAGTGGCTAAATCAGGCCAAAATATGACTGACTGGACGTGGTTTCTTATGAACGGCAATAAACGTTTTTTTAAACACTCCTTCATGTAAATGACTTGGTTAACCGTGCCAGTTGTAACGAAAGATTTGCTTTTTTTACCACAAGTACATATGGCTTGCCACACTAAAAATTTTTTTGCAAACTTGTCTAGTTTATTTGTTGTAAATTTATCATCAATACCTCCTCGTTTATTTGCAACGTAAAACTGTAACCCTGGCAACTGCTTGAAATCTGCCTTGACGTAGGTCTCATCGTCCATCAAAATGCAATCAAATTTCGTTAAATAATTTGTATACAATTTTCGGGCTCGAGTTTTACATACTTTTTGTTTAGTAGCATCGCGATTTGGAACGCTAGACGCCTTACATGAGTGTAAACCTGCTTTTTGTTTAATCTTCTGGACGTACGACTTCGATACCTTACATTTCCTGGCGACGTCTCGAATGGACAGTGTTGGGTTCTTCTTAAAGTGCTCGATGACTTTCCTTGCCTTACTTTTATCCATGGAACCGTGTTTTCTACCCGAACCTCTCTTTCTTTCGACCGTCAACGTCGAGCGATAATTAGCCAATACCTTTTGAACTGTAGATTTAGGAACGGATAATAATTTAGCTAGCTTAGCTTGCGACATATCAGGATTTTCATTGTAAGTGTACAAAATTCTTTTACGCTTGTCCAGTTGGCTAGAGGCCGTTTTATAATAGTTATTATTTTTTAAATCTAAAGTAGTCCCAAAATAAACCTTATATATCCCGCCTTCTAACTGTCACAGTCACAGATTTTATTTTTCTTTTATTTATTTTTTTTAAGAATTTTATGTCGACCACTTTTATACGTGGACAGTCTTTAGGAAATAGGAGTATGATTCGTTATATTAGAAACGAGAAACTATTTCTACGGAGATATTCAGCAGTACCAGAATGTACATTTTTCGTACATTTTTTTTAATTGACATGCCCATTGAAAACTCGGCCGCAACATAACAAAATAAATAGCCCCCGCCAGGAAGTATGCTTCCTAGCGGTGACGGATTAACACCGTTTTCTCGTCTCGTACGTGTAGTACAATTTTTTTTAATTAGCGTACAATTTCGTACAATTGTACGAGTGAATGGTATGGTATATGTTATATCCAGAGATGGGCAAAATTTATTGGAATGACGAATAACGAATAAAAATAAAAAAAATCATCGCGAATGACGAATGAAATTGTCGAATGATTATTTTTATTCGAATAGATTATTCGTAGAATAATTTAATCGCGAATAATTTATTCGTCGAATGAATTTTCACGAATAATTACTAAAACAAAGTCACTTTCTGCACTTCTTTGGCGACGGGTGGTGGTGGGTGGTGACGGGTAGCGGCGAGCGGAGGCCGGGGGTGGCGGGCGGCGGCCGATGGTGGTGGGTGGTGACGGGATGAGGTGGGGGGAGGCGGGCGACAATGGGTGGCGGCGGGCGGAGGCTGGGGGTGGCGGTTGGAGGCGGGTGGCGACGGCTGGTGGTGGGTGGCGACGGGTTGCAGTGGGGGGAGGCGGGTGGTGACCGGGGGTAGCGGGCGGCGACGGGTGGTGGTGGGTGGCGACGAGTGGTGGTGAATGGCGACAGGTGGTGGTGGGTGGCGACGGGTTCCGGTGGGGGGAGCCGTCGGGTGACGGGCGACGGCGGGTGGTGATGGGTCGCGACGAGTGGTGGTGGGTGGCGGCGGGCTAAGGCCGGGGGTGGCGGGCGATGGCGGGGGGAGGTGGGTGGTGACGGGTGACGATGGGTGGTGGCTGGAGGTGGCGGGTGCCCGCCTCCATCCGCCGCCGCCCGCCACCCCCGGCCTTCGCCCGCCGACACCCACCACCACCAGCCGCCGCCTGCCACCCGACGCCGACGCCTCCACCCGCCGCCACCCCCGGTCGCCACCCGCCTCCAACCGCCACCCCCAGCCTCCGCCCGCCACCCCCGGCCTTCGCCCGCCGACACCCACCACCACCAGCCGCCGCCTGCCACCCGACGCCGACGCCTCCACCCGCCGCCACCCCCGGTCGCCACCCGCTTCCCTCCACCGCAACCCGTCACCGCCCACCACCACCCGCCGCCGCCTGCCACCCAACGCCTCCACCCACCGCCACCCCCGGTCGCCACCCGCCTCACCCCCACCGCAACCCGTCGCCACCCACCACCACCCATCGCCATTCACCACCACTCGTCGCCACCCACCACCACCCGTCGCCACCCACCACCACCCGTCGCCACCCGCCTCCATCCGCCACCCTCAGCCTCCGCCCGCCGCCACCCATTGTCGCCCGTCTCCCCCCACCGCATCCCGTCACCACCCACCACCATCCGTCGCCATTCACCACCACCCGTCGCCGCCCGCCACCCCCGGTCGCCACTCGTCTCGCTAATTATACTTACTACCTGGGTTTATATATTACCCCTAACCCTTAACATTCTTTAGCGTGCTAGAACTTAGAACAAATTACAGTATTCACGATTTATGTTAAATATTATGCTTGATGTTGTTTAATTTAATATAATGCAACAGAAAAAATATGTTTTTCGTAGATTTATTCGAATGAAAATAACGAATAAATCATTCGTCATTTAAAAACCAGCAGAATAATTCATTCGTGGCTGATTTATTCGCGAATGATTCATTCGCGAATAAATCATTCGTGACTAAATTATTCGCGAATAAAGAAATCGTGAATTATTGTTTATTCGAATAATTATTCCGATAAAAATTTATTCGAATAATGCCCATCTCTGGTTATATCGCACTTGGCGAGGAAGGCAACGCACTACACCACGGAGTGATCCAAGAAGGGACGAAATTTTAGACCGAATTTTAGTAATGTGAGCCCTCCACGTCATATCACTGTCTAATATCAAGCCGAGATACTTTTCCTCTTTGGATTGTTTTAACTTTTCATTATTTATAAACAGCGGATCTAATCCCTAATCTCCGCCAATATCCCGTGTGTCTTAGAGCCTCCTCTGTCGCACCGACGGTAAACGCCCTGACGGACTAACTTTAGTACCGTGGCAGAGGGGACAATGTCTGCTTTGGGACGCCACGTGTGTGAGCACTTTCGCTGCGTCACATCTAAGCAGAACCAATGATATACTCGTAATAAGTAAAGATATGTTACAACGGCTCTAAAATTGAAGCGCTCAGATTACGATAATTCTAACAATCGCTCTTAGTCCTACCCAGACCACCGAGAGGTGTGTACTGTGCAGAGTTGGGCATTATCTAGATAATTAGTTATCTAGATAACTATTTTAAATAAAATCATCTCAAATGAATTTATTTGAAGATAATTCAATTGCAAATATTTTAGTTGTCAACTCTTTTATTTAGATACATTATCTAGATGAAGATAACGGGCCTCATTCGTTCTTGAAGTAAGCTCATCTAAAACGTCAGGTCAAACAGTCATAATGACATTGCCATGGACCTATACCTAAACTGGATTGAGTACTACTCATTTTTGTTAGGGTCT
>JALPQI010020453.1:0-19003 GCA_025490895.1 Thaumatotibia leucotreta | reverse complement strand
TGCAAAATTAAAGCTACAATTACATATTTTGAACTTGTACGTTTCTCTATAACAACGCCCCACGTTTTTATTTTAGTTTGGTAAAAGTTTCCGATTAGGTAACGCTTAATCCACTGACATAGAGGCTAAAACGAGCTTTCAGCATCCGACTTGGGAAGACTACCTACAGTGATAATAGTTTCACGTGAGTAATCTACAGAAAGTAGCATCTACGGTTAGATACAATAAATTTTTATTTTCTAGTTTTTGGTTCAATAAAAACCGTTTAACTTAAAAGTTTTTTTACTTATTTTATTTTCAAGTTTTTAGTGCAATTGTTAAAATAATTTCCGATACTATACCCTACTTATTCTAGATCAAAGATGTTGTTTATAATATGTAATACAAACTATGCATGCTAAGTAGCGCTTATACTCTCGCGCTTTCATCACGAATCACGACACATATGTAAACGTAATGAACATTATTTTATGTGTAACGGGAGGCGAATCCCTGTTGAATAGATATTTTTAGAAATCCGACACTAAAAAAATGTTATTAAATATCTCGATCGACAAATGAAAACCAAAGGCTGGGCGTGGTTAATGCAACTAAGCTTGAATGCCCGAAGTGTCTCAAATGGACGTATTAGGTATTTATACAATAAGTACCTTAGATAACAGAGACCTGACAATAAGGAATATATCAATCAATTTGGTTTATTGAGAAAATCAAGTTAAAATTTTTAAATTGTTCACAATATACAAGTCGAATTTTGAGACTATAAAATATAAACTCGTTCTCTCAGTCGACCAACCGGAGGACCGCAGGTCTGACGGAATCATTCTATCAGATGGAAGGCCGCAGGCCCGACGGCTCTTCCTACGCGATCCACTCACGCTGTCACTCTATCAGCTGGAGGGCCGCAGGCCCGACGGCTCGTTTTACGCGATCCACTCACGCTGTCACTCTATCAGCTGGAGGGCCGCAGGCCCGATGGCTCTCTCTACGCGATCCACTCACGCTGTCACTCTATCAGCTGGAGGGCCGCAGGCCCAACGGCTTTCTCTACGCGATCTACTCACGCTGTCACTCTATCCGCTGGAGGGCCGCAGGCCCGACAGCTCTCCCTACGCGATCCACTCACGCTGTCACTCTATCAGCTGGAGGGCCGTAGGCCCGACGGCTCTCCCTACGCGATCCTCTCACGCTGTCACTCTATCAGCTGGAGGGCCGCAGGCCTGACGGCTCTCCCTACGCGATCCACTCACGCTGTCACTCTATCAGCTGGACGCCCGCAAGCCTGACGGCTCTCCCTACGCGATCCACTCACGCTGTCACTCTATCAGCTGGAGGGCCGCAGGCCCGACAGCCCGCCCTACGCGAACCACTCACGCTGTGAGTCTATCAGCCGGAGGGCCGCAGGCCCGACGGCTCGCTCTACGCGATTCATTCACGCTGTCACTCTATCAGCTGGAGGGCCGCAGGCCCGACGGTTCTCCCTACGCGATCCACTCACGCTGTCATTCTATCAGCTGGAGGGCCGCAGGCCCGACGGGTCGCCCTCCGCGATCCACTCACGCTGTCACCCTATCAGCCGTGACCCTATGAGCCGATCAGCCGGAGGGCCTCAGTAATGACATACGGTACTAAACGTGGTCGTGTACAATGCGCCACATAAGAAGGCTCAAAGTCACCCAAAGGGCAATGGAGAGGCCTATGCTAAGAGTCTCTCTGCGAGATCGGATTAGAAATGTGACCATCCGCAGCAGAACCAACGTAACCGATATAGCTCTTCGAATCGCTAAGCTGAAGTGGGTGGGGCTCGTCGCGCGTGGAACCGATGGCCGTTGGAGCGGTAAGGTTCTCGAGTGGCGGTCACGTACCGGAAGGCGCAGCGTGGGTAGGCCCCCCACAAGGTGGACTCATGACCTGGTGAAAGTCGCTGGATACGGGTGGCACGGGGCCGGTCCTTGTGGCAATCTTTGGGGAAGACCTATATTCACCAGTGAACGTCTTTCAGCTGATATGATGATGATCATGATAGTTGAATCCGTATATTTCTATCAATTATCTAAAGCAGTATTTCAAAATCTACATATCGCTAAACCTAGCGGTTGTGGCAGGCAGTAACACTGGAGTATCAGATTTGAGGAGTTGGACGTTAGTATTAAATTTGCATATTTATTTTCTACCTATATACTTCATATCTAAAGAACTTCTTTAAAATCAAGATATTGATAAAAGATAAACTTTGCGGTTATTGTAAGCAGTACTGCAGCATCAGGAGTGAGGAGTTGGAAGTCAAGATCAGGCTGTTAGTATTTGATTATGCCAAACATGCTATACTTTCATTTTCACGTATCTAACACTCTCGGTTAAGGAAGGCAGTACGTCTGCAGCATCAGGCTTTGAGGATACGAGGATAAAAATATTATAATATTGCATTGTCATGGGGACTTGATAAAAGTTCCAAATTTTATTGATTTCGGTGCAGTAGAAGTGGTCGAAAAATCGATCACAAGATTTGAAGCATCGACGACAGTTGATACGCGGTGAAGTTAATAAAAACCGTTTAAAAAAGGCTTTTAAATTAAAGTTCTAAAAATACGACAAATAAAAACAATAGGAAAATGAAAGTGTTTTCACTATGCAAATTTCAGAACGCATCCGAATATTTTTTTCTTTTAAAATTACAAGCCACGCCAAGATAAATATTTGAGGTTATTGTTTTATTATTTGTTAATTTGTTTATTTTTTTGAAGTTGAGGACTTGCAAATAAATACCTTCTAATTTGTTATGTTTGAGTTTTATTTCGCATGTTTCTTCGCTTTAGTGTGGTGAAAAATGTTGTGTTTCACTCGGCAGCAAAGCTTGTTCAACTCTCATGCCTTAAAACCCTCGCATCGCTCAAGATTCCATTTTATGAACCACTCGCTGCGCTCGTGGTTCAAATTCCGGAATCTTTCGCTTCCTCGGGTCTCAATATTTGCACGAGAGTTAAACAATCACTTTGCTCCCTAGTAAAACAAATAACTATTGTTTGCGTGTTTTTTTACGTAATATACAACATTTTGTGGCAGTCTTTTTTCATTTAAAATGTAGTTGAATTCAATTCAAAATTATATTAATTTCGTTTATAATCAACTTTGGATTGAGTATGTGAGTATGAGTTGACTTTTATGTTAAAATCGACTCCGTGGTTCTCTAACGTCTTACTGTGCTACGAGATATCCGAACCCTGCTATGCTATTCTCTTATTCACACATTCGACGCTGCGTTCGTCAACGAGCTCGACGTCGAGACAGCCTTGTCTAAAATCCTAGCTGTTTGATTTGACATTAGGAATCGAGGCTGTGAGCGAGGTTGTGGGCGAGTTCGTCGCTGTTTTTCGTTAGAGAATACGAAGTTCGTACATTAAACGTCAAACTCTCGACGCAGTGTAGTTCCAGCGCACGCTGCATTCGTCGCCGAGCACTAGGTGTCGTTTAAAGTACATTAGTGAATACCATTTTTAGGCTCGACGCTGCCGCAGCGCTGACAGCAAGGCGGTTTCTTTAGTGAATAACACTGCTGGTCAGATATCTGAATAAAGTTTTTTTTATTATTATAGTGGACATACAACTGCTGTGCCCAGCGTGGCGAGTGGCAATGCGTCCAATACGATGATCTATGTCCACTTGTCCAGCAGTGTTATTCACTAAGGAAACCGCCTTGCTATCAGCGCTGTGTCAGCGCTTTAAACGATACTAGCGCTCGGCCACGAATGCGGCGTGAGCTGGAACTACACTGCGTCGAGAGTTACCGCCTATACAGTTCGACGACGAGCTGTTCTACGTTAGTGAGTACCGTTTTTCGCAACACTGCGCTCGACGTCGAAGTGAAGGCTGTCTCGTCGTCGAGCTCGTTGATGAACGCAGCGTCGAATGTGTGAATAAGAGAATAGCATAGCTGCAGTCGAGTGAGGTACGCTGATTATGATAATAATGATGTTATAATATCATAGATGCATCTATAATAGGTCATATGACACGACCACCATCATCCTAGCCTATAGGCACATGGCGCGTTAATTACTTTCGGGCGCAATCGAAATAAAACCGAAATTGGCAATTACTGCTAGACAACTCACGTTTTCGCCCTTTTTTATTAGCACGTGACATGCGACTATTTCTCTAATAGGATTTGTGATAACGTTGGAATACAGGGTGGCGTTTTATTCACCGTTCAAAATGTAGAGGGTTAATTTTGAGGTTATTATCATGAACTTTTAATGGGACCGATATCCGAATAGAGAAAAAAAATCTGATGTTCATACATTTTCATCACACTTGCTGTCAAAGCGCGCCATTGCTTGCATGCGTAGCGGGAGTAATAGAAAAGTGAAATTCCATAGGGAGTAATAGAAATGTCAGTACGTCATAGAATAATATTTTGTCTTAAGACTTATTTTTTTGTCCCCAAGTGTGATGAAAAACATTGTATGCATCGCGGTTGGTAAGCGGAATACTAACTCGAGTCATTAAAAGCCCTCCGCCGGCGTCGGGCTTCTAACACTCTCGTTAGTAATTCCGCCTACTAATATCTCAGTGTTTGTACCTATGGAACATCAGATTTTTTTTCTCCCTTTGATGTCGGTCCCATAGTAAAAGTTCATCAATGATATGACCTCAGAATTAATCCTGTAAATTTTGAACGGTGAATAAAAAGTCATCCTGTATACAGCGTGTTGTTGACTATCCTTAAAACAGCGTAAATACTTAGATATTATTTATACACTGTACAACAATCCGTAGGTAAAGGCTTCAAATAAAAATAATGTATCCGCGAAAAGTTGCTCATAGAAAATTTGAATATGCCACCTTTTTTACTGACAGGGATTCTTGGACAATAGACAGATACATATAGATATTATAGATAGATGCATAGACAGCGACGACCAATGAACAAATATGTGTGATAAATAAATACACAAATAATGCCCTCGCCGTAATTGGAAACAGGAACCTATAGCTTCGAAGCAGCAACTATTTGTTGTACACCTCTGGGTAAAGCATAGCAGAACTTCTAAAATTCTTGTCCATCCACATACTGTAAATACCTGTTTACAAATAAACGCTTTGATTGATTGATTCGTACAAAGGTCACTACCAACTAGGCTACTTAGGCAGAATATATGAAATTTTAATAAGAATAACAAAATATTCTGAGACCGCCTAGTGTTCAGAAAGATTTAGAATGTTTCATTTTAGCCTGAAATATAAACGCTTACGTGATTCAGCGAAATGAGATATCAAGAAAATACTGTACACAGGTGCGAGCAATCTTGGCATGAAACTGTTTCATCCGAGACTTGTTAGTCATGAGGCTTGTTCCTAGGCAGAGATTTTATTGTAATATTCTGGCCATTTTCCTCAACTCGACATTAAACGTGCCTATTTTGTGTGGTTCAACGCGGGTCCAATACTTGCTGGGAACTTCTCTAACACCCTGGAATTTCTTCACAGATGCAGGTTTCCTCACGCTGTTCTCCTTCGCCGTAAAGCTCTTCTGATTATCAAATGATATTTTGTAGATAAGTTTTTTGAATAATTCATTGGCACGAGCCGGGGATTGAACCCACGACCGCCGCGTAGCAGCCGTGCGTTTTACCGCTCTACCACAAGCAAAGACGGGATCACACCTGTTAGTCCTTGCGTAAGTTGTAGGATCAGAGCCATACTAAGAAATGAGAGGTGAATATCACAATCTCATTTCTTACTATTGCTCCGTCCCCACAACTCACATTTTGTTTAGGGTTGTTGACCCGAACGATTTGGTATGTGGGACTCCCGTTTGGCTAATGAGGCCTACGGTATACCCACTAAAATACCCTCCCATATGACACCTTGTCACCTTTTTGGCGGGGTTAAGAGGACGCTCTCGCACACATACGCTATCCCGCCGGCGGCAGCTGCTTGCTTGCGTTATTCGAAGACCCTCCACGCTGGGCGCGCCAGATGGTTGGGCGCGCCTTTCTCCTCGGTCTCCATCATGAATTATGGGGGACCTCCCCGAAATTGCAGGTCCGTGGGGTTCGTAGGCTCTTACTTTCTTTAGGGAGATCGGGCGTCGTTTGCGTGAGAGGGGCTGCGATCTTCACTCTAGATCATAATTGGTTCAGCAGGTCTCCATTGCGGTTCAGCCAAAGAATAAATATTAGTACAAGTACAAAAAACTATCTCCAAAAATCCGTTTAAAGAAATAGTGACTCCTGCTATTATATTGTTAAGTACAAATTCCCACCGCGCAACGCTAAATGCCTACGCTAAATATCACGTAAAAGTGCGCTCTCTTTCTATCGCGTAAGTCGTACCTTTTCTGAAGGAATAGGGTTGCTTCCTTTTAAAAAATAACATAATCTTTATATTTAATTATTACCTTTTTTATTTTTTTTATTATTCATTGTTATAATCAATTCTCTGACAGCAGTCGAATTAGTACGTAGATATTCGACGAACAACATTCGCGAGTGCGCGTCGTGCGTCACCGCTCGCTGTGAGTCCCTACTGATGGCCTCCTGCGTGTGGCTCTGACAGTTCGAATCCGACACGCGCTAGTTGGACAGGCCTGGATGCTTAGCCAAGTTGCCAATCGCTAACGCTTGGTAGCGTATCGTAGTTTTCCCTCTCTGTCACTCTTTCATATTAGTGCGACAAAGACAGTTAGCTGCCTTTCGTTTACGATTGACGATTAAGCGTTAGCGATGTGCAACTTGTCTAGGTTCAGCGTGGAAACGCAGCGGGGGTAATTGGGGCCTTTGAGCCGGGTACGATTTTAATTGTATTTTGTATAGTGTAGTATTTTATCGTATTTAATCAACTATATTTTTAGATAAGATAACCAAGGCCTGCAAGCTTGGCGTTAATATACTGAACAAAATATACTTTTCGCAGAATTTCAAGACGTAATCCACTTAAGGATTAATCACCTTAAACCGTGTCAACCCTGAGCCTCTGTCGTTTAGTATAACCAAATTAAATTTAGTTTTAATCAGGTAAATCAAAAGTAAGAAAAAAACTCTTAAAAGTAAGAAATGAAGAAAATTCGACGAAGTAAACAAATTGTAGTAATAACAATATAGTTAGCACCAAAAAACTAAGTAAAATTTTCCTATTACAAAAAGAAAAGACACCCTTGGGAAGAGTTGGGTTGATGATTACTTCCTACTTGGGTTTAACTGTCAAGTTGTGGATATCTTTAATTGGCTTTGTTTACTGTTTATGTTCATAGATTATATATTCCGATTTCTTCGGAACATGGCCACTTGACGATAAGTTCGCAAACTTTTTCAAGTTATATGGTTTCGTTGCAGTGTGGTTTTAAGCATGGAATATATGCTTTAAGGTGATGACGGTTGATATTTCTTAGATTTTTCATCAAAATATGTCAGAAATACGCCTTCCATAAATGATGTTGGTACCTAATTTGCTTTCCAGTTTTCCAATCCATAAAAGTTTGATAGGAATGTTTTTGAATATTACATTAGATTTCGGCGGCAAAAGATTTTGCACCACCTCTTTTGCATTCTTCTTTATTCTGGAGAAAGGCGTTAGTACTTCTTCATCGCATGACGTGACATCGTAAATTATACGATTTGAACAATATTACTTATGGGCAAAAACACAAAAAATAAGCAATCAAATTCGTTCCGCGTTTTATTTTTTATCTGTATTCCTTTTTCGAAATATGACGCGTTAAATACTTGCATATTTAGCCAACGAATTGGAGCTAACTACAAACTATTTTGAAGCTAATTGGTTAAAACATAACATAAGTAATAAATTGGATTCAATCTTAATCATATATTAAACAAGTATTAAATATACATGTACCTATATTAAGAAAAATAATCGATTTTCCTTAATAAATATTTTTACACGACTGACATTTTGAGGTTTTTTCCAATGGCAATAATCGTTCGTTCAAAAATCATAAACACCAGAAATGGCTGTTTAGGGGTTGCCAAAGTCAATTAAAAAAAAGTTTAGCGGTTGTATCCACGGCATGCACAAAAGTGGTCCATACACAAGCACTGAAAATGGTGACTATCCTTTATTCTTGAACACCGTGAGTGTGGCTGTTTACGGGTTTCCAACGTCAATTAAAAAAAAATTACTTTAGTCCCTAGAGATTAATAAAGAGTTTTAGTCCCGATATGCAGGGATTAAAATAACATTTTAAGAGCATGGGAAGTGAAAAGTATTTAAAAGCCTTGTGAAAATTAACATAATATACTCGCGGTTAATGAGTACGGATCGGGTAGATTATTTCATAGCAAAATTTTAGAAACATGCTGATTTTTTTTTATTTACTTATATTATAAGTTGATTCGTTTTTAATATTCGGTTGTATTGGAATATTCCTAAACAATCATCTTTTTAAAATAATAAATAAATGTGCCCCAATTCCCACAGATTGATTTGTTGAGCTTTCACATTGTTCAACTATTAAGAAAATCTCCTTGCGGCAGAAAAGCACAGCAGTGTATGTTATCATCTGCAGAAGCGTATCTCTTTTTATAAGAATCTAAGTAAAGGAAGAGCTCTGCTATAAAAAGTGCTACAAACCGGCGCCTGTCTAATCCGGCTCTGGGCTGACAAAACAAAAACTTGGAAACAAAACTGAAATGTGAATGTCTTAACCCGCAACCCAATGAATAAATAAAATGGGCCAGTATAGAAACTGTCAAGCACTAAGCTCGTGCCACAGCTTATACACGGTGTATCACGAGGAAACCGAATGACTCAATCCACCGCGCTCGCACCAATAAATGGGTGAATATCTGAACGTTTCAACCGCCTAATTTTGGTGGCATCATTTTTGCCGAAGTTTCTAAACGTCTCAAAGTTATACTTCATCATTTGTATAAGGTACCGTGCCTCCTTCAAGTGATAAAGTAGCACATTGTAACTAATAGAAACTTCGGCAAACATTTTTGCCACCAAAATTAGGCGGTTGAAACGCTCAGATATTCACCTAAATCAGTGCGAGGGCGATTTAATACTTTACGTTTACGTATCAAGTAAAACCGAACGTATCCGCCACCTACTCGTGGTTACGGCTACCGAGCTCGTAAGAAGCAAAAAAGTTACGTTAATCCAGTGTGCTTCCCATCAGTTCCCATCAGCTTACTTTCTATCCATCTCGCTCGTACTCGCGTATTGGCGTGAGCGAGCCAGATAGAAAGTAAACGCGCGTTAAGGCGCTGTGGGTTCAGTGAAAAAATATCGTATGAGGGGGTGAGGCGTACCGCGGGCGAGGAGAGCGCCCCGCTCCGCTAACTCGTGCGCGCGTACCGTGAGAGAACATAGTTGAGGCATCAACAATTCAACAGTACTCCATCTATGCAGTTGGTTCCGAATGCGCTTACCGCCGCGGCATCTCATGGTACGGCTACCGGTCGTACTCGCGCATTGGTGGAAGCGAGCCGGATAGAAAGTAAATGCGCGTTATTAACGCGGCGGTATAGCTCATGATACGATTTCTGGTCAATACTTGATAATATTTAGATATTTTTTGTACACAGCAACAATTTTTTATTGAAACGCTAAAAAAAGTCATATTTCGACATGGGTTCAATGTAACATTTTTTTATAGCCTAAGGAATACGCTGTTAAAGTTATTCGGTTTCCTCGTGTTACACCGTGTATAGGCAGTGACACACATGTGGCAGATTTCAGCCTCACATTTGCGTGCCTTCTAATCCAACTTTGGAACTTCGAGACACAGATTACTTGCCTACTAGAAGCATTATACTTTATAAAACTTTTTAAGTGGCATCAAGTCACTACCTAGCTACCTACCCCTTTCCACTCTATGATTGAGCAAGTTAAAAATATGTAGTTATGGTGTTCGAATGCTTAAAAAAAAGTTGTGTTCCAATAAAAACCATATATCCGATTACTCATCGCAAAAATGTTCCTATTTGTATGTAAAACAACAGCGTGGAAATGCAGCTATATAGTGTCATGGGGACCTTTGAGCCGGGTACGACCCGGGTCAGCCGGGGTGGTCTTGTGTAATTAGTATAATTAAATATTTATATCTACGAAACCTGTGGTGGTTTTTTATCATTGATTACAATCAATGATAAAATGTGACTAAGCCTGTGGCGGATCTATTTTTGTACCTAGCTAACGAAACCTGCGAAGCGGATTTAAAATAAATACTAATGTAATTTATTTTGTAATTTGATAAACATAATAACTAAAAAAAAACATGATTGTCACGTATGATTCGGAGTGATATCTATTACAGTTATAAAGAGAGGCATTATATGCATAACAGTGTGATTTTATGAAACGCACCGCAGATGAGCGAAACTTTATTCTATAATTAAGTGGATAAACATATCAAAACGTAATAATATGGTTTCGAGACTTTCGAGTCTATTGTTGGTAATCTATTATTCTAGACCGAGATTAATGTTTGGGAAAGCCCTAAAAGAGACGAAAATGTAGGTTTTATGAGATTAGAGTGTTACTTTGCGATATGTCTGGAAGGTTTGTGAAATGTGGACAAAATAATTGACATGTGCAAATCTAGAACAGGTTCCCTTATTCAAGACTTTCCAAAAATTCTTGCCTATATAAACAATTTTTGTATAGTCGCCATCAGAATGTCGTAGCGTCCAGTACGGTCAAACTTTACTTTAAACTCTCATAGCATGCAGTATATCTGCATTTTTGGTATGTTGTTTAGACACCATAGGGCACTATAAAACCACATTTTGCAAGCAAAAAAAAGCTACATCTTTAAACAATTAATAACAAATGATATCAAAAAACATAAGGTTTTCTTAATAAAAATCAGAAAATAAAAATGACCGTAAATTTCGCAGTTTTTCACAAACTACCTGCGTACCTGCTAGCACAACTTTTTTTTGCTTGCAAAATGTGGTTTTGTACTGCCCTATGGTTCTAAACAACCTACCAAAAATGCAGCGATACTACTTAATTTGCGAGTTTAGGGTAAAATGATGTACGATTGGACCGTAATACAGAGCGCTCAAAAATATCGTTATGGCAATGAAGGCGTGTTCAGATTTGTTTGAACGCTCCGGGTGATGATACACAAATAATGCCCTCGCCGGGATTCGAACCCGGCACCTCCAGCTTCGTAGGCAGGGTCACGACCAACCAACTAGGCTACGGAGGCTGACAAGTTGTATGAGATTTTTTACAATTTAATTTACAGTCTCACTTTGAAGTAGTTCCTATTTTTTTTATGTTAGCACAACAAAGTGGCTCCACTCCACCTGATCGTAAGTGAAAAGTTTATAATATATATGGCTACAATTGTACGCTAGGGTTGCCACTAGACCTACATACATATTTATATGTATACTAAGTATACTTATCATTTGAATAGCAAAGGTCAAAACACCCATTTTGGTAAAGACCTCTTCAGAGGGGCGAAATTGACCGACATTCGAGATCAAGGGAAATCTTTGTGGAATAAATTGGCTTTTATAGTTAACCTTCAATCGCAGCCAGATCGCTATACGACTCTAACTTCGTAAAAGTTGATTAAGCCTTCGTGCGAATTTAAATTAATTCTGGCAAGGCTTGACTGGAAATGTACTAATAGTCCATTTCAAATACAAAGGCCCGACGCCACTCGAAACTTTTGTAATTTAATTGGCCCACTACAAAATGGCACGTTTTGTACATCGGGGATGCGAAAAATATCACTCCACAAAAGGATCTGGCCAGGTATCTTTTGTTATCACTGATCCTATCGTTGACGCCTAAAGACTTTGTCAAGTGGAATCGGGCCTTCGTATTTGAAATGGACTATACAAGTTGTAGAAAATTCTGAATATTGAGGGAATATACTCGAAAATTTTCATGAGAATTTAAGAGTAAGTTCTCATTGAGAATGTTACCATGAGAATTTATAAAAAAGTGTTATGAAGAATATTATATTTCACATTGTAATGAAACGAACTTCGTTTATTAGTAGGTATCCATAGGTATTTAGTACATTTTATGTACCTAACTAACAGTAGAATATTATTAAGGTATAACATCGAACTCCCCATCGGAATACAAACATTCTCAAGGTTTTGCCAACGATAGGCTCGAAATAAAAAAAATTGTAAATTTTGTTTTTATTCAATAAATTGAAAAAAAAAGAAAACATATGAGTACACAAGTCAAAATATACCTTAAAAGGCATGTACGACAGTTTTGGCTTGATTAGATTGCTTGTAAAATTTAATTTCCCGAGAACATTCTCGAAAGAAGTTTAGCAACTTATGAAAATTCTCTTCGATACATTGCAAGGCTTGACGTTACCTCTCGTTAGTAATCGGAATCGGCTGATAGAGTGTGACTACTAAAATCTTACATCTTTTTCGGGAAATTCAAAAAATCTTGGGTCGACCACACTTTGTGTAAAAGGTATTAAAAGTTTTGACGTAAGAGTATATTTTTGTTTTTTTTTACATACATAAGAAACTTCATGAAATAGTTAAAAATAGACGTTGACATATCGACGCCTATCAATATCTTGTCGTAATTTGAATTCTAACAATG
This sequence comes from Thaumatotibia leucotreta, assembly GCA_025490895.1. Lineage (NCBI taxonomy): Eukaryota > Metazoa > Arthropoda > Insecta > Lepidoptera > Tortricidae > Thaumatotibia > Thaumatotibia leucotreta. The sequence continues at coordinate 6,442 of JALPQI010020453.1, read as the reverse complement.
AAGCACTACAATTCCTATTTTGGGCGCGTACTATTTTGGAATACAGCGTTATTCATGATAAGCGTCGATACTGCGTCGTACGCAGTAAAAACTAACAAAAAACAGATAATTTTATGTTTACACTTACAATTAACGATTATACCAAGGTGACAATAGGTTTTAAATTGTAAATAGTTTATCCTACACTTTGCAAACTTACCCCGTTGATCGAGATTCAGTTTGAGTTTTCAATTATCATATTTGGTTCCATAGTAAAAGTTGTTTAATATAATATCAGTATGGATTCATGTTTTCCTACTTATCACCATTTTCATAACATCATGTATATTGCCGTGTGGTGACGGCAGTAAGAATACATTTGTCACCACCCCAACTCCTTCTGCGGGTGTCGTAAGAGTCGACTAAGGGATTGAAGTATCACTGACTATTCTACAAGATTGATGATGGGGATCAGCGTCATCATAGTGGATACATTACTGCGATCGCCAATCCGCTTGCCCAGCGTGGCGATTATGGGCATTTACCTCCTAATGCCGCATACGCATTGTTATTAGGAGAGGCCTACGTCCAGCAGTGGACTAACATAGGCTGATGATGATGATGTATATTATAATGCCGATGAAATATAAGAGTCTTCTGTATACAATTGTATATGAGTATAGCTACCCTATTATTATTTTTTAATTTATAAATTATGTTGTTCCACCTGGGGCTAATATATATCGCAAAACTTTACAAGCATACAATTCTACAAAATTGTCAACTATTTGTATGGGAATTTATACAATTTTGGTAGAATTGTACCTACGCTTGTAAAGTTTGGTGGGATAGGCCACTGCCCGTTTCGTTTCGAGATTGTCAGCCTCCGTAGCCTAGTCGGTAGTGACCCTGCCTACGAAGCTGGAGGTTCCGGGTTCGAATCCCGGCGAGGGCATTATTTGTGTATTTATTTATCACAAATATTTGTTCCTTGGTCATGGCTGTCTATGTATTTAAGTATCTGTATGTATCTATCTATTATATATATCGTCGCCTGGTACCCACATCACAAGGTACCCCTTAATTGAGCTTACCGTGGGACTAGGTCGATTTGTGTAAGATGTCCCAGATATTTATTATTATTATTACATACGGCACGCGAGCATGTCAACATAATCCACTTCGCCGTTTGCCGCATGCAAAGATTGTCAGTTACCTAGCAACCTCGTACTTTGATTCGATACCGCGTTAGGCAAACGCCCAAGTGTAATTGCCGCTTAAGCATTAAGCAACCCTGCCTCTTATATCAATTTAAATTGATGTATTATAATAGCTGTCAAAAACATCGGCTTATAGCTATCATAATTGAGATGGTGAAGTTTATAGACCAGTTTACAAGGCTAAGGCACTGACCTCACCGCGAGCTACTAAGCTATGAACTATGGGCTATGAACACGAACAAAAGATACGCACTCGCGTGTAGATAAATAAAAGAGACACGGCTGTACTCGCCCAGCTATCAGCTATCACCGCCGGGCGAGTATCGCTTTGTTTATTTTATTTACACGGGAGTTCGTATCTTTTGTTCATGTTTATAGCCGATAGTTCATAGTCATAGCTTAGTAGCTCGCGGTGAGGTCAGTGCCTAAGTTCGTAATGAAATTTTGTTGTTTCGTCACTCGATACCAGATGGCGCTTGTGACGGCCGAAATTAGATGTCAAATATATCGAACAAGACAATTTCGGAATGTATAATGGCATCTTTAAGTGACATTTTACTCTTGAAATTACACTTGGTATAACAACGGATTATAATTTATCGCGTAGGTATATTAATTAATTTAATTACGTTTCGAACACTTTATATATTATATAAGTTACTGTGAGAAGAAGTTTTATTATTTTGACAGGCAGAAACTCGATAAAACAAAACAATATTTAATAATACTCCTTACAAAATTATTATAAATGTTTTTATACGCGGTGTAACACTAAGAAACCGAATAATTTCTTAAAAACCTCTTCCTCAGGTCGTAAGAAGCAAAATATACCAATCGAGCTCAAAATATGATGTTTTTATTGCATTTTCATACAAACATGTGTTTTCCGTATATGAAAATGACAAAACCAAAAATCGGTCTGAACTTACACACTATTTTTTCACACCACCTGTTCGAATACGAGTCTTTTCTTTCTTGCTAGGAGGAAGCAAAGTGTAACTTTTCTGTTTAAGGATTATTTATTTATTTATTTTTTATTTATTTAAACTTTATTGCACTAAAAAGGAATACAAAAGGCGGACTTAATGCCATAAGGCATTCTCTACCAGTCAACCATTGGGACAAACAGAAAGATAAAGTTGGTGCAGGGTCGTAAAGTAAGAAAACAAAAAAAACACTAAAATCACTAAACAGCAATAAACATACACAAATATTATGTGCAATTTAATAAACTTACACAAATATACATAAATATAATACATATTACCTACTGTGAAACATCAGGAGTACGATGCCTGAACCTTGTCCAAGAGATGCTTGCGCAACATGCGCTTGAAAGAGAACTTGCTCTGAGCCTGTCGTATCGATAGGGGGAGATCATTCCAAAGCCGTATTGCGCGGACCGTGTAAGAATAAGACACGAAACTGGTTCGATGTCGAGGGACTATCAGTTTAAGGCTACGGGAGGATCGGAGATCGGAGCCAGGGCGCGGAGCGTCAAATTTAAATTTACAGCGAAGGTAATCGGGAGTAAGGGAATCAAACAATAATGAGTAAAGGGTACAGAGGACACGAAATAATCTACGTATACGTTCTCGAATGGGGAGTCAATTAAGTTTTAGTCGAAACGCAGAGATGTGATCATACTTGCGGAGCCCAAAGACGAACCGCACGCAATTATTGAGCAAACGATCGTACCTGGAAAGGGAAGCTTGGGTGAGATTAGAGTAACACACATCAGCGTAATCTAGAATAGGCAGGACCAGGGCTTGCGCAAGAAGAATCTTCGTACTAACCGGAAGAAAGTGCTTAAACCGATAGAGTGCTTTAAGAGTATTTGTCACCCTACGACAAACGTCAGACACCTGAGGTTCCCACATCAAACCGCTATCAATAATCAACCCTAGGTTCCTCACATGCGGAACAAAGGGAATAGCAACTTGCTCATACCGAATAGGGGGCAAGGAAACCGTGTCAATAAGAGAAAGTAAACGTGGACTACCCAGTATAATAGCCTGGCATTTAGACGGATTCACCGCGATACCAAAGCAACGTGACCAGTTAGATATGCTATCAAGTTCAAAGTTTAAATCAGTAATAGCACGGCCCAGATCATTGACATTAACTTGAGTGTAAAGCTGTAGGTCATCTGCATACAGATGGTGGGAGCATTTAATCTTGGTGACAATGAGATTAATAAAAATGGAGAAAAGTAAAGGGGAGAGAATGCCGCCCTGTGGAACTCCAGATTGGAGCTCACACCAGTCAGAAGATGACCTATCAGCACGAACCAACTGACGCCGATCCCGGAGATAGGAGGAAAACCAATCAGCCGCAGATTATCTACTGCCAGCCTAAAAAATTACAATGAAATATTAAAATAAATACGTTCATTCATTAAGATTCCTTCAGAATCGACGATTTACATAATTATGATATTACAAAACTTTAATTTTTATCATAGGTAGTGTAAAAAGCAGTATGTGTTACACGGTATCAAAATTATTGTTGTCGTGGGCGTTAACGCATGAATCCCTCATCACGCTCAGGATTTCACTTATATCATAGTGGAATCCCTCGCTTCATTCGGTTTTCGATGAACGCTCTCGCCAAAAATATATCATTTTGATCCCTTGTCACACAATCTACTATTGCTTCTTACGAACTCAGGTATACGCTATTAAAGTTATTCTGTTTCGTCACTATAATTATTTATTTTACACCGTGTAGATATCACAATCACTCCTAACAAAATACTTGCATAAGAAAATCATTATAAATATAGTTACCCTCTTACCCTGTTTGCAATAAGGGTTGCCAGACGTATTGTAATATAAAGTATTGTACAGTCATGTCTAAAAATATGTATACAAAAACAAGATCGCATAAATATGTAGTCATACATTGTATCAAAAATATGTATCTATTACTGACACCAAAAAAATGTATCCATTAAACTATATCAGTATTATGTAATCACAAAATGCTTCACAAAATTTCATACTTAAATAAATTCCATTTAAATGTATTCACCTCGTAGTCAAAAATAAGTATACATGAATGGTTTCCGTTTACATGTAACCACACCAACTAGTCAAATATTTATATACGCCGTTTGATTCATAAATATGTATTCAGACGGCAAAAACAAACCTTGCCTGACTGGCATAGAATCGTAAGTTGTATAATTAACTGATTTGACAATTCACGAAAACAGTGCAGACTTGTCACTGCATACATCTATCTCACGATTATTCTATGACGCACTTGACAGTCCAAATTTTTAGATTGAGCTGAGTTGTAAATATTGTGTACCTATTTCAGTTTAGGGTCATTCTCAGAAAGGTGCCCTAAGCATTTTTTGTTTTTATTTTAATAATATCAAGTTTTTTCTACTCTTTCAAAATCAGAACGGCATTTTGCAAACTAACAGGAGAAAAATGTCCCTAACATTTTATTGTCGCCATCACAAATATCTATATTATTCAGGGTGCTCAAAAATATCTGAATATGCACTCTAATGTCTTGAAAATAGAGTCGTGTTCTATATTTTCAAGAACCGAACCTATATTTTTATAATTGTCATCGATATTGATAGACAGTTGTCTATCTTGAATTTATAATTTATTACCAGCACTTCAAACCCAAACTTCTTTATTTCGAATTGCCCTAAGAAAGTAATAAGAAAAAATACAAATTTACAAGTGGTACCTATTTAATATTTTACTGATTTATGCTTGACAAACAAAACATTTCTTCTTTTAGTACGGTCAAACCGTACATCATTTTTCCCTAAACTCGCAAATCAAGTAGGTAGTATCGCTGCATTTTTGGTACCTAATATGTTGTTAAGACTTCATAGGGCAGTATAAAACCACATTTTGCAAGCAAAACAAAGTTGTGCTGTGAAAAAGTGCGAACTTTACAGTATTTTTTTAGTTTCTGATTTTTATTTAAAAAACCTTACGTTTTTTGATGTCATATGTTGTAAAACCTTTAAAGATTAATAAATGTCCTACAAGTTAAGTTAACATGCATTACCGTAGGTCTTATAGTTTCAGAGATTCAAGACTTCAGAAAGTACATTTTTTTGTAAATTAGCGTTATTTAGAGTTTGTAAACGTTTTTGGCTTAATATCGCCTCACCTAATTATGTTACGAAAAATATCCAATAATGACCTTATAGCGCACTTAATATTCTTTCATATAAGGGTAAAATCAAGTCAGTAAACTTTGTAATTGAAAATAAAAACGCGAAATTCATAAGGCAGGAGGCCCGCTATCTAAGTTTTTCATACAGATCGCAAGTCGTGTTGCAACGCTGCAATTTAAGTATATTATATAAGCCCTTACAAAAATGCATCTCACAAGAAAAACAAAAAAAAAAATTTCGGCATAGGACGTAACAAACGGAAAAACTTTCGGACTTTTTTTAGTTTCTGACGTTTAACTAAAAAACTATTATCTTTTTGATACTAATTGCTACAAAACTTAAAAAGAATATTAAATTTGAAAGGGTTTGAGCAACGTTGCATCACCGTAAGTTATATATATTATGAGATACGATATTTCAAAGAGTGCCCTTTTATCAAAACAAAAACACAAATTGTAGGTTACGTTAAAGTAAATTATTAGCAAAACCTTCACGCTAAGAAAAAAAAGTAATTGTAGATAATAACTATATTAAATTTGGAACAAGTTGAGCCGATAACTATTACTGTAAGTCTTATAGTTGGAGGTGTTGGAGGTATACGAAGCTTCCAAACATGCATTGTTTTTCTTAACTTACTGAAGGGCACTTTTTGAAATGTCGTATCTCAAAATCTATATAACTTACGGTGGATGCAAGGTAGCTCAAATCCTTTCAAATTTAATATTCCTTCTAAGTTTTATAGCAATTAGCGTCAAAAAGATAATAGTTTTTAATTAAACGTCAAAATCTAAAAATGTCCGATATTTTTCAGTTTTTTACGTCCTATGCCGAAATTATTTTCCTGTTTTTCATGTAATATGCATTTTCGTACATCTTTAAAAAGCCTATATAATATACCGAAATTGCATCAGCTTTGCAACACGATTTGCGATTTGTATGAAAAACTTAGGTAGCGGGCCTCCTGCCTCTTGAATTTCGCGTTTTTATTTTCAATTACAAAGTTTGCTGACCTGATTTTACCCTTGAATGAAAGACTATTAAGTGCGCTATAAGGTCATTATTGCATGTTTTTCGTAACATAATTAGGTGC